>JAZHYW010029729.1:0-98143 GCA_037355805.1 Ixodes ricinus | reverse complement strand
CACGCATTGTAAAAAGCGAAGGGATCTGTTGATGCTGCGTGGCGTATTTTGGATCTGTCATGATTCAATAAAGAGTCTCAGGCGGGGGTCGCACTCGAGCCTCGAGAATGCACGGGTTCTTAAAGTAGATTCAATGGTCTTTGATTTTAGAATGTTACGCAACGGCGCTTCGCTCGTGGTCAAATTTGCGAAAGTCGTTTGTGGTGTCGGAGAAGCTGTGACGAGACGTTCAGTAGGGAGGACAGGCCGCTTGGGTATCGAGGAGGCGAACTGAACGAAATTTGTTCATACGGTGGCTTATATACACATGGAGTGTTATGGTTGCTAGGCACAAGGTTGTTGGCCTCAAGAGCATTAGGCCGTTACAGAAGACTTTCGTGAAAATTCTTTGTTTAGGACGATGTATCTGGCGTGGCAATCTGGACGGGAATTCTGTACACGAATCCTTGTTTCCTTTCTTTAGGTGGGCGGTCTTTTGAACGTGGTCTAAGTTACCCGAGCGTTGATATAGGCTTGTGGGCTACCTGAATTCCGTCCTATGCAAGCACGCGTGTGACTGACTCGTTCTTTATAACTCTATTGAATATTATATCGCGTGCCGTGGCTCTGCTGCCGGAGAAAATTTGGTTCTGGAGTAAATGATTCGCTGGAGAGACAATTAATTTTGTTTCAATTTGAGCTGTTATGATTTCTCACCTCTTTTTACCTGATCAGCATTTACGAAACCTTAGGGAAATAAATAAACTGCGCAAAAGACGGGGGCATAGGCATAAACAAGTACGACACGCGGAGCGCAGTTTATTTAGTTCCCTATACATAAACCAAGTAGCCCACCAAAAGGTGCTAAGAGATCTAATTTATTTTTAATTTAGTCACACGTTGAAAATTATCCTTTAGATATTTTCTTTATTGACAGTCAAGTTTACTATTTGAAAAAATTTAAGAACAGCACTTTTCTCGTATATTCTTCACCTGGAAACTAAGTTTGGTTGAGCATTGCAAACCCGAGAGGTAACTACATGAATAATTCAATGGCCAAAGGGATAATACTTATTCAAATAAATGGCCAAAATTCAATCTCGCACGCTGACACATTGCACTTCTAATGAAGATGCACTATTTTAAGCCCTTGGCGAAAATGCCAAAGCCAGGGATGCATTCACCAAAGCAAAAGTGAAAAAGTCAAGCTTTTCTGTAGTGTGTCTTTTTAAGCTTTACAGATTTGTTTAAAAGAAGCTACAATAACGGAGTCTGTGCAGGTGAGTTATGCGGAAAGGGAATATAATCTAGAAGGCTAATAGTCAAGATAAGTCGGGTAATTAACTCAAATGTGTTAATTGATTTTCATTTAGTGAAACCAAAATTGTGATTCTACTTAGAAACTTGTTGAGTATCATCAGAACCCACTATAGAAGTAACTTTTGGAAAGACTTTGAGCTGGTGGGAAGCGCAATACTGCGCTAAAGCTATGACTCCTCCAACAGGCACAAGTCTGGCGGTGAGGGATACGACAATGATAAGAGACGAAGATAAACCGCTGGGACGCCTTATCTCACCGGTAGCCTTGCCGCCTGCTGCCTGAGTGGGAATGGGCCTTTTCCCGAGAAGCGTTCTGCGCACGCGCGAGCGCCCGATGCCAAGCGGCGGAAGTTGAAACCAAAAATCGAGGAAATTCGGAAGGAGGCTGTAGATCAGCGAGTGAGGCAAACGTAATTGCGAGCATCGATGCACATTGTGTTACGCAAAAAGAAAGCGGACGGAAAGAATAACATCGACGTTCAATTGGACGCCATGGATGCCCCATTTGGACGGCGCGTTGAGCACGCCCTGCTGCTCAGAGAACGAAGGAAACTGGTAGCGTAGCGTCCCCATTATCGATTGGTAGCGCAGGTAGGTCCCTTCCTCGATTTTTAGTTCGTGCAGCCACCGCCTGAGTGCCGTCGGCATGTGAAAAAGCTCCATTCAGCGGGCCTATACGTGCTTACTACGTACTCCAAAATATTTTTTTCTGAAAATTCACTATCTAATATTAGTGTTCTTGGATGACGCGCAGCAAGTTTCTAGTTAAAACTAAATGTTTATTTTCCCTACTTAAAGTTTAATAAACAAATTTTATTTGTTAATTTTTAATTATTGTGACTAGTGTCCCCTATATTGGGTCCGCCCGGCCACTATAACTGACCGGCTCCAATCGCATTAGTGTAACTGGCACGAAATTATAACACAGGTATGTAAACAAGAATGAAGAAACTCGTATATATTTAGGCTCTACCGAGAAATGAATTAATACAATACTTTTTCACTTCTAGCTCCTCTTCTGCGTTATCAAATGGAATGCACGAATGGCCCGAATCGCCATATATTACTCACGCATGAAAGTGATTTCGGTAATAGGAGAATGTTACGCTTCGTTAGATTGAGTAAGGCCTTTTAGAACATTATCACATTAAAAGCGCGAACCCAATCCTGATTATTTGAGTAAATCCCAGCTTTTTTTTTTTCTTGCGGAACCGACGCTCGCGAATGAATTCAAATTAGTTAAATGTAATAAAATGTAAGAAAATATAGGTATTTCTAATTCTATAATGTAAACAAATAGACAGTTCATAACTCAGATGGCCGGGATGGCCGTGGTGCCGTAGAAGCACATAACTCACGCCGCCGAACAGAGCGACTTTAGATAAAGCTGACAGGAGAGGAACCTTCATGGAGTGTGCCGGCGATGCGAAACCAAAGTCAGTATTCTCACAATATCTGCGACTGCAACGGCCTGTCTCCTCAAAAGAGAAGGGCGTTAGCAGGACAGTGTACGTGCAAAACTTCAGAAAGCAGGAAAAAATACACGTTGTCAACAAAGGGAACCTCGCAAAGGAAGGGTACAACTGAGATGAGTCCAGCATATAAAAGACGCAAAATAACTTCTTTCCTTTCCCAGTTAGTCGTCAAAAGATAAGCTTTTTTTTTCAGCAGACTAAAGCAAAACAAAGTTAAGATATAACGTCTCGTCGCATTCCTTTCCTTTAGCCCCTTACACGTTCCGGTGCTGTTTAATTCATCTGGCATAGTTTCTATCTCCAACGCCGCTGATTCGTTCACCACAACACAGAAGCATGCTAAGGCGTGTCTATAACATACTCTGCGAGGTATATAAGCAACCGTCGGCTACAAACGCACCACCATTTCCAGCCAAGCAGGAAAGTAATCACCATGTTCTCTAAGGTGCGGCAATATCTTTGTCTGATAACGGTTTTCCATTCAGATCCACCAGAGAGGGCTGTGATTTATTTTTCACTTGAATAACAGTTCGCATCTCTGTTGCAGGTTCTTTCTGCTGCCTCGTCGCCTATGTGGCCTGCGGTGTTGTTGTCGAACATGTAAGTCTTAGTGATATCAAGTTCTAATATAACACAAAAAACTAGAAAACTGCTGAATAGCATACGATGCTAATTGTTCAATTCGTTAGCAATTCCCCCAAACTAAAATATATTGAAAGTAATCTCAAAGGACAACCTATAGCTCACACTGTTTTTCTTGAGATATATTTGTGAGCCTCATAAAATACCAAAATAATGAATAATTAAAACACCAAGATACAAGCCTAAGAAAGCGTGACCGTAGCAAGGCTGGGAGTAAAGAACGCATCTGGCTTTCTGTACGCGCTGTGGTGTCCTTGCAACTGCGAGTGTCTCTTTGGTATATGCCCTGCTATGTAACTGAACACTGATATCTACAAAACGTTCGAAATTGGTTGTACCCATTCAACTATCTATATATACACAACTTAGTCTGTTATAGACAGGACGTACTGCAGCAAGTGGAACTTCCTTCATATTTGTTTCGTCTTCGCACTTTTCTTCTACAGGCACCATCCCAGCCATACAGCTTCGGCTATGACAACGTCGACGAGTTCGGCACTCGCATGACCCGTCAGGAGACCGGAGATGAGTTCAACAACAAGGTCGGCTCCTACAGCTACGTCGATGCCCTCGGGGTCAGCCGTGTGGTGAAGTACGTCGCTGATGCCACCGGATTCCACCCTACCGTCGAGACCAACGAGCCAGGCACCAAGACCTCGGTCCCAGCCGACGCTCCCTTCTTCTCCAGCGCCGTCGAGGGCCCACACCCGGTCGTCGTCAAGGCTGCCCCAGTGGCCGCGGTTCACGCTGTGCACGCTGCCCCAGTGGCCGTGCGCGCCGTGCACGCCGCTCCAGTGGTGCACGCCGCCGCTCCCTTCGCCTACGCCCATCACGCTCCTCTCGCCTACGGTCTCGCGAGGCACTTCTAAGAAATTAATAAATGATTGACTCTTGACAAAACAAGCTCTCGTGATACCGTCCTTGCTAGAGGTTCAATTGAGACGAAAGAGACACACTACCCGATTTGTTCAAAAGCTGACTGTTGTCAAGGTTCACATAAAACGATTGGGTTAGTTGTGTGCACATACATTTATAATTCATACAAACTATGATAATGAAAACGCTTCATTTTGCTTGCGGCCACAGACAACCTCGGTCTCCAGTGTGGTGCACACTACTTCACACATCAAAAACAAAAGCCAGTATTAAAAGTAAAATAACAAATGTTATGGAAGCAAAACTAAAATAGATACAGGACATGCCTTGGCAAAATCAAGAAGACAAGATACGTTTTGGGATATGTATAATAAAGTTATGCAAAAAGTAAAAAGAAAAAAAAAGTTAAATTTAGATTTTGAATCAATTGTTTTAAATATAATATATTTTATTTAAATGGGTGTACATTGACTAGCGTTAGCATCAAAACTGACGTGTTTTGTTTTAGTTTTTTAATCAGTGTAATGATTAGGCTCCTAGAATTGTTTAAATATAGTGAAAGTTTTGCATCTAACAATATTAGAGAACCAATATTGATTGAATTTCCCAACCTTTCCGATTAAGGAATATATTTTATTATTTTATTTATTTATTTTATTGCAAAAACTTTATATGGGTTGCTATCAGATATATATGAAAGAACATAAATAGATTTACTACAACATTTTCGAGGTGTCAAGTTTCCAGCTATTGGTGATATGTAAAAACAAAAAAAGTTAATCTTGGGTATTTGTTAAGAAACCTAAAGCAGATTACACAAGTGAGAACGATAACGACAAATAAGGCTTCAAGTTCGTCACATGTTTTTCCCACCAATCGAAAAGAGATGCAGCCAAACTTGTTTTGCAAAGAACAAAGCGCCCCTAGAAGGATACAACGTTTCTGACAGGGGACAGGGAAGAGTACATACAGGGTCAAGAGGCAAGTTGAAATACACCCACTAGATATTTGTCGATTGTAGAAACTAAAAACAAATGTACGGACGTATGAACACGTAGGTAGAAATCGTATCCGGTTGATCTCCGCTGTGCGGAATACTAGGTCTGGTGTATATAGGGCGAGAATTTCGCTGTGTATCCGCTGGCAGTAGTAATCTCAAAGGCCTAAATTACTTCTCTGCCGTAGTGTCCACGGTATTTCAGGTCAATGCTTGTCTCTTGAAACTTTTGGCGGATGCGTGGTACTCTTTGGCATGAATTATGGGAACCAAATCCTTATTCAGTGACGTCAACACCTTGCGGTGTTCACGCAGGCGATCGTTCAGGCAGGGTCCCTTCTGGCCGATGTACCCTGCATCACAGGTCGAAGGAAGGAAGTGCACATTTTATTCATAGACACAAACGCTCGTACACTGTGTTTCTTGTACTGACTTAGGAACCGCAAGAAGAAACTAAATCTCGTATGGAACCTAGCTGTAATCTGCATTTGACAACTTTATTAGTTACATACTGTGATGCACGAAACGACACGGTACCATAAAGATGGATGCCAATTCCACCCCCCCCCCCCCTGTCCTCTCTAGAAGACTCCCGCGGAATGCGGTGTGTGGCATTAACGAGTACACTCAAAGAAAAAAGAGCCTCTCAAAGCGACTAACGGCAGCATGTGGTCCTCCGAACTCCCAGTTGCTCCCCGAAGAGACCATAGGGTTCTAGCTAGGCACCGTGCGCAAATGCTGAGGACTAACTGCACTCGACCGGGACTAACCAAAAGGCGCGCGGAAGCAAAAGCAGCCATAAGTCCTCCTAAGCCAGGGTGCATCTGTCCCAACGTGCGGACAAGATGGCGGCGTCTGCTGCACCGCCGATGGCCAGCATTGGCGACGTAGTTACACTCTAAGAAAAAAGGGTGTAGTTGGGTGCATCGGGCGCACATGCACCCTTTTCCTGAAAGGTGCACCCTGCGTTACCCAACCAGTGCACTTGTACACCGATAATGAGCATCCTCCTCTCCCTTAAAAACCTCTAGGTGTATCAGTGCACCCCCCGCTAGCCACGGGACCCGATCAGCTTGTGCTTGGATGCCCTTTTGGAAGTCACTTTTTGGGTTGGGCAGTTTCTTAGGATGTATGGAGCTATCCTGTACATTCGGTATTGACGGTAGAGTAGACGCTATGCTTGTTTTAGGCCAATCAGGTTTCCGGGTAGGATCAGGTGACTACAGTCTCCAAGCTAGAGATAAGGCAGAGAACGGCACCTGCCTGAAGGCCAAGGCCACGGGTAGCATCCACTGCACTATAAACTTTTGGTCGAACGTTCAAGAGGATATTAGTGACAAATCCTTTCATTGTGTTCATTGTTGGGTTGCCCCTGAAGATAAGCCTTTGCGAGCGAGTCCCCCTTTTTGGCCTTGAAGAAGTTGCTATTTTTCTTTTTCTTTCTCTCTCTAAGCTGAAAGCATGGAAGAAGGTGCGCAGTTGCCGGACCAATGAACCGGAGGTTTTTCATCCCTCGACTCCGCTGTCTGGGCGCGGGTGATGGTAGGAGCGTGATCATGTGGTAAAGGTTTCACGGATGACGTAGTAGCTTTTCCCGACCTCGGAATGTCTGATTCTCGGCCTAGTTTCTTGTGTGCTGTGCTGCGACCAGCGGGGCTGCCGTAGATTTCGTCCGCGACAACGTATTCGAGTGTACCAAGATTTCCAGTGTTTGAAAAGTCCTACGCGTATATCGGCAACAAGCGATTTCTTCAAAAAAGCCCAAGGAATTCATGTGATGCGTTTTGTGTTCGGTTCGGCAAATTACTGCTTCTGCCACATCGTGTTGAATCTTCACGGACCCCTATCCTTTCGTTTTTGTGTTTGTGTTGTGCTGCAGTGCCCGTGTCGACATATATTTCGGACTACATGTTTCGAGTCCGGTATTTTCATCGTAAGTGCTCTGCAACCTAGTCCTTTGCAATTATTGACCGTTCCGTTCCGGATTAGCTCTAGAATTAGACAGTTTCTATTTTCTAGTAGCCGGGAGAATAAATTCCCCGAAATTCTATCGGCAGTTGCCTGCACTTAGCTGACTACAATCTTGTGACAACTGCATGTATAATACTGACTTTCTTACTCTCCTGGCGTTCTGTGAAAACACGTTTTCGGTGATACACGTTCTGTAGACACGTTTCATCGACACAAACGTTTCATCGTCACTCGTTACGCGAAATGCACGCTGTAGGGACATTTTGTCGCGCGTGTATCTCTGAGCCGCGTGCCCACCGACTTAGCCCACCCGTTCACGCCGCTTCGTCCCGACAGTCTGCGGCGGCTCATTACAAAATCGTTACCCAACCTGTCCCCCCCGTACACGTCACTTCGCGGGTACAGCCGTCGATGAAACGTCGTTCGATGAATGAATGGCGACTCCGGGTGGAATTTCGTGGAAATAATTGTTCCGGCTGCTTGGAGAATAGACACTGCCTAAGACTCACTTCCGTTTCTTGTTTGCTTAGTCATCTTCTCAGTTGTGTAACAGCTTCTTCGTACCTCTTCACATATCACGGATTGCTTGCAAGTTTGTTCTTGTTTACGGAATAAGCTGTCTAATAAACTCCTATGAGATTTGAAAACTATCCCGTGTGTCCGTTTACCTGCCTTTTTGCAATCACCGGGGCCCATACATTTTTTAAGGATTTCCTTGATGTCTTAAATAGGTTTATGGAGTTAGTTATGAAGCGGGTGCATAAAGTGGTCTGACCATGCACCTTTGAATCGGGTGCATCTGTGTTCTCTTCGAATTCAGTGGGTGTAGAAAGAGATGCAACAGTACACTATTGAACGGGGTGCTCCTGTGTTCCCTTTGAGAGCAGTAGGTGTAGAAAGGGGAGTAATGGTACACTATTGGGTGGGGTGCATCTGTGTTCACTTTGAGTGAGGCGGGTTTATGAAGAGGTGCAATGGTACACCTACGAACAGGGTGCATCTGTGTTCCCTTTCATTTCATTGGGTGTGGAAAGAGGTGTAGCCGTACACCATTGAATGGGGTGCACCTGTGTTCCCTTCGTGTGAGATTTCTGTAGAAAAAAGTGTACATGTGCACCACACCAACGGGTGTACACGTACTCCCATATTTGGGTGTGCAAGTGTTCCCCAAAGGGTGTAGTATATGTGAAAAGCACTTACACCCCACCCCTATGGCTGTACCCCATGACACCCTTTTTTTTTAGAGTGTACTGTTTCGGAACGGAAGGAATTGTATTCACAAACAATCGTAGCATAAAAAATTGCAGGAGGGGGCATATTTAAGGGTGGGAGCTGACTTTATAACGATCGCAGCCTCTGTTCCAGAACGTCGTGGAAGCCAGCGGTGACCCGAGCGCCGCCATTGTTGATGCACTGGCCACGCGGCTTTTGACCGCTGTCGCGGCGTTTTTTTTTCCCCTTTGCATTCTTTGGACCGTACTTTGAAAGCGTTTTTAGATTCTGTTTGGTTTATCTGGGATGAAAATAGCCACGTAGAACGTGATAAAACGTTTCCAAAACAAAAAACATAAAAATGTTCAATCATTTTTTTGTGTAATCTTTAAAATATGTTGGTTTCTTTTTTTTTTTTTGAAGAGACGATGCGGTCGCTACGGGACGCGCATGCGCAAAGTGGGGCAGTCTATGCGAGGAAGCGAAACATGGCTGCTGGGAGCCTATGGGGACGCTGTTTTATAGAGCTGTCACAGATAATTACATTATTTCTTAGTAACGAATACACTCCTTGGAGAGATTAGCAACAATATTGGAGAAAAATAATGGTGCCAAACCAGCACAATATTTGTAACATCGTGCACGGTTGATATGGTCACTGACCAAACGACTCCTTTCAAATAATGGGTATAAAAGGGGAGGGGTAGTGTTTGGGGTGGCGATTGAATTAGTGTGTGATTCGTGTTATAATTCCTTCTCCATGTTAAAATGTATAATACGTTTGCCAATTAGAAATGTGCACTGGTCATATGTGAATGTAATGAGCCTACCCCAGCGATAACATATTTTAACAATTTTGACTTTGATGAGCAACACCTGCGTTTGTAAGGGCGCAATTTAGTAATAAATAAGGAAAGGGCGCAGATTTAGTCCCCGTGGCCTAAATGCAAGGGTGCAACAGTTAGTCCCAGGGGTTCAACTTTGAGGGACAAACGGGAGGGGCGCAAAAGTTGCTCCCTCCCCGTTAGTCCCTCGGGGAACTGACTAATGGTTGTGGCAGCGCATTTGCTCCCCGGGGAGACTAAGTCGCGCTCCCTGTTTTCTTAGAGTGCAGGAGTTGAATGTGCAAAACTAAGTGTATGTATAATGGAATCATCCCCGAGAAGGCCTGTCAGTTGAATGGGAGTTCTCGAAGCTGAGCGGTGACTTCACGACATGTTTCGTGACGATGAAATAAATAATGTCCTCACCCCCTCTTTACAGATAGAGAGTGGGAGCAGCAAAACGTAACCACCTGTTTTCCTTACCATGGCTGGAATACCCAACAGGTGCCGGGCTGTGTCAGAGTTTGACGAATATCTAAGAATTCAAAGTCACATCTGGTAAGGGCTCCTTTCTTTTTAACTATAGACGGCCTGATGTGCTGAGGAGACAAACAAAATGGAACCGACAGGAGTATGCACGGCAAGAACTGCAAATTAATAACCAACATAATGCAGTACCTGAATAGGGAGATTACTTTTGGATTTATTTAGGAATTTTTCTCTATAAAAATTAAATTTTCATGCTCAGTTTTGGAGCTAGGCAGAACAGTATCCAGAATAAAAGATTCCCACTCCGTTCAATTATAGAAGAGCTCTATGAACTTATGTATATTTTGATTCGAGAATAATTTTGGAACGGGCAAAAGGTCACAATCATTGATAGCCTCATTAAACAAATGTCCAAAAGGAGATATCTAGTCTGTGCTACGCATATTCTGCGTCGAGGGAAAATACGTCTTCACTGGGTCAGGCCAGTTATGATATTCTCATAAGAGGAGTCAAGGTAGAAATGATACTCTTAGTTTCAAAAACAAAACAGCTGCAAGGTGTAGGAATGAAATGGTGCTTTTGTAAAAGGTGTGTTGAATGATTTATGAAAATGTGTTGAATGAAAATAAAAACTGTGGTTATGACAATATATTGCAACCAAATACGCAGTGACACGTTTGTCTTTAATCATCAATTGATATATTTACATGTAAACAAATACGTTTAATTTGTACGAAATACTTTAGGAAGAAAATATACACTGCACAAAACCTCGAAACCACACCTTGATTGCGTGTTGGAACTTAGAAAAAGCAGGTGAACTTGCGAGCAGTACCGCATATTAAGTACATACAAAACTCTCGTCCTTACCTATTCGTCAACGTCTACTCTATCCTCAGCAAATTCTTGTAAACAAAAACGAAGATAAAATCTTACACCGCATTTTTTTCTTTAGTGCCATATACATTACTCAACTATGTAACTCAATCAGCATAATTTCTATTTTTTTCCTTGCACTCCGACCATTGGTTTACTACAAAAACTAGAATATAGGGAGGCGTGTTTAAAGTCGGGAGTGTTAGGTATATAAGCAAACGTCGACTTCAAACGCACCACGGTTTCTACTTTAAAACGAGAGGAAAAGTACCCACCATGTTCTCTAAGGTACGCGAATATTTTTGAGTACGAGACCTTCATAGCGTTCATATCTATCGGTATGAGCTCTGTTTTCTCTTTCTGTAATGTAATTGTACACTTCTTTCTTGCAGGTTCTTCTTTGCTGCCTTTTCGCCTACGTGGCCTGTGGCGTTGTTGTCGAACACGTGAGTTTGCTGCCTGAGGATTTCGTTGTTTTACTAAAAATAAATAAGTAGAAAACAGCTTATATCAGGCGAGGCAAACCTCTCTAGCATAAGCACTTATTATGAAGCAAAAAAATATGACACCTCTGTAAACCATAGTAAGATGTATTCGCTCATGCTTTGTATAAATCATATTTTATGTTTAACAGAGACTATTACGATACCTGTCACTCGCTACAATTTGTTCCGTGTAATCTTACCTTTTACAGGCTCCATCCCAGCCATACAGCTTCGGCTTCGACAACGTCGACAAGTTCGGCACCCGCATGACCCGTCAGGAAACCGGAGATGAGTTCAACAACAAGGTCGGCTCCTACAGCTACGTCGACGCCTTCGGTGTGACCCGTGTGGTGAAGTACGTGGCCGATGCCACCGGCTTCCACCCGACCGTGGAGACCAACGAGCCAGGAACCAAGACCTCGGGCCCAGCCGACGCTCCGTTCTTCTCCACCGCCGTCGAAGGCCCACACCCGGTTGTCGTCAAGGCTGCCCCAGTGACCGCGGTTCACGCTGTACACGCTGCTCCAGTTGCCGTGCGCGCCGTTCACGCCGCCCCGGTGGTGCACGCCGCTCCCTTCGCCTACGCGCACCACGCCCCTCTCGCCTACGGTCTTGCCAAGCACTTCTAAGAAATTAATAAATTATTGATAGATGTTAAATCAATTTTGCAATGTGATGATATTATTTTCGAATCTTCCTGACAACGGAGACGCACTGTGTCAAGTACAACATATATGATAATCAATGCACTATAGTCATCATACTTATAATAGTATATAACCGAATATTTAGAGAGATGAACTTCATTTATCTGTGAGTAATATGGAGAGCGTTAGAATCATGCAAGGATTGCAAAATTAAAATGATACATCAATTGGGGGCAATTAGAAAAAAATGTGAGGCATTGAAAATGTTGAAGGTGAACACAATAAAGGATAGAAAGAACTATTGATATGTGATTTTCACTTCTTGCCCTTAAAATATTTTTTTCTAAAGCACGTATAAGCAGGGCTAGATAAAACACGAAACACACGTTCGAAAACTCAACCCAAAATAGCACGAAGTTCAAACCCTGCGAAAATAGTTTCAAATCATATAAATAAAATTTTATCAGCGACATTTATCTCCAAATTATTATCATCCATGCAATGCAATAACTAAAGAACTATCGTTCGCGCTTTATTAGAAGATATATAAACAACTATTCCTTATTGAGATTGAAGAACCTCTAGTTTAAGTCACCTGGATTAGACATTCTATCAAGTGCCAGTGAACGTGTATTATCACTTGATGGGGTTGAGGGGATTGGCTTACTCGAGTTTTTCGCACCGTGAGAGGGCACCGTAGGAGGCAGAAGGGGGGAAGAGGTAGGGGTAAGAAAGGGGAGGTAGGAGGTGGGGGAGGAAAGAGGAAGGCTGTGAGGGTCGTAGAGAGGAGAAGGGAGAGGACGAGAGGGTTGGGAAAAGACACGGAAGGGTTGAGGAGGGAGGGCAAAGTGGGGAAGAGGGTGCAGTGAGAGGGTGGATAGAGAAGAGTAAGTGGTGTCACGGGACGTGAAGTATATGTAATAGAAGTAACACACGTTTATTAAGTAAAAATATAAGGGAAACAGGGAATGGATGCGTTGATGACTACGAGGCCACGACGTCCTGGAAAATGACATTCAGGCCATTACTAAAGGCCATTACTCCTCATCAATTTGCCACCGAAAATTAGCGAGGAAACTGCATTTGTTGTAAAGGTCATCTGACGTCAATTAACCCGCAAAATTTAGGTGAAAAATGCACGGACGGTCGGTCGAATCAACAAAGGTTTCGGACTACGTTCAAATAAAAGCAATAAGAAAACATGAAATGCTTTAGAAACGATTTACATGACAGTTTATTATATGTATATTAAAGCATGAAATACTTTTTAACAAAACCGCCCAATCTCAATTTTTTTCTATTCGTCCGTTCGGGCTTTTGTTTGTTTGTCCGCATTTTGTGCTAAGATTTACCGGACAAATTGACGTGACTTATAGAATAATTCAATTTCCACGCTCAATATAGCGGGAAAATTTACATCAAGTGACCTAAAGACAAGTAAAGTTTCTCGGCAAGATTTAAACGAAAAATTGACGTCATGCCACCTGACGTCATGGGTGCTATACACCAATCATGTTTTCCCGCTGTATTTGCCTGGGAAATCAAAGTCACATAAGCAGATGTCAAGGGGAATCAAATTAAATTGGTGTATAGGTCATTTGACGACAGGTGCCCTCGGCCTATGCACCAATACGATTTACCTCTTTAAATTTAGTAGGAATACATATTTCACCGTACCTAACGTAAAGGAATCTATGCACTAATTCAGGTTCCCAGCTAAGCTTGGCGAGGAAAATATTGTATCGTGCCTTTACGTTCCATGAAATCAAATTGGTTTGCTGTATAGGTCCCTTGACGTGAGATATCGTGGCCTCTATACCAAATCAATTTCCCCTTGAACTTTAACGTGGAAGTTTACGTCACCTGACCTCACATCGTGTGACCAATACAACTATTTGTATTTACTGCTAAATTTAGCGAGTGCACTGACAAAGATATAAGTTCTTCACTGCCCAGAACGCCTGCTTAATTATTGTCCTCGAAAAAAATATAAAATATATCTCCTTAAATCTGGCATTTCACGAAATATGGGACTTTAAAGAAAATGTAAGTTGCTAATTTTTATAATAGTGCTTTTCCCGAGACTATACTTTCGAGTCACTCGCGGTAAAAAAAACCTTGTTACAAAAATTGCGTAAATTATGTTTGTGTGTACAGAAAGACACGCAAACGTCAGTTGGTATTTCGAACATTTATTTCTTCTTCTAGCGTAATATCAAGCTCTATGTAAAAGCAAACCTTATTCTTTCGCAGGCTATCCCAAACACCGGCCCATTTCTTGTACAAAACAACAAAAAAAATTATACAGAGGTCCATAATGCTCATTGGAGCCTACCATTGTTTGTATAGGCGATGTTCTACCACACGACGCTTCCATGAAACGGCGTCCGATGAAGTATACAATACGGGTGACTGCAGTACTCACCACGAATCCCTGCTACGGGTCTAAATTAAATAATTTTCAGAACGCACATCCAACGTGGGTAAACTAGTCACATCGCGATGAACAAACCTGCAAGAAAAACCGCGCACGGAAAACCCCTAACACTCCTTCTATGTCACTTTAAATACAAATCAAGTCAGAGCGAACGCTTTAGCGCGCCTGAAACCACTGAGGGAGCACAACAATAAATATAAAGCTTTTAGATACATATCTCCTTTAGCACCCTCTTAAATTTATTTTACTTACCTTGGACGCTGCCTGTGTCAATTGCTTGAAACATAAAATTATATTTATCACGGTGTTGTACATCAGAGATTACCGACCACGAGAAAATCTCTTTTTCGTGGTCCAAACTCTTTTCATTCACACATCATACAGTTTGTTCAATATACTTCATGAAGCCCGATGCCAGAGTAACACCACAAACTACGGCCATGTCAGAACTCGCTAATGTATGTCTAACGCTTCTGACAACGTCTCTTACGACCAGAAGAAGGAGTTAATCGACTCCATTCAATGTCATTTTGAAGCACAACACTAACGCAAAATCTTTATTCATCCCAAAAATGTTCGACCATGAGAAAATGCATGGAAATACTATAACAGAAGAGAATCAGATTCGTGTCTTCCAAAACATGCCTCCTAAGCTAAGTCAAAATTTTTTGACGACATTCCAGAAAGCATTTAATTTGTATTTGTATCAGGTAAGTTAGGTTCAGAGCTCAAGGAATATGACAATTTGTTCTGTTGAAGTTTTTCCGACGTTCCTGAAACCATTTACAGGGTTTCGCGCGTAGACATGACGTAATGTTTAGGAATACCTTAAAATTGAGACATTACATTTTTCGGTTGGTGGGAGAAAAAAATGAAATGTAGCATATAAATATTTGTGAAAAGCCCGTGATTCATGAAACTTCTATAGAATTCAGTGTTACATTTGTTTACAAAAATCAACAGCGTAAGAATGACGAAATAATTGTCAAGAAAAAGCGGTGCCTTCAAGGTCTACGAATTCTTAGATCTTAAGTCAAGAATTGATTATATTAAGTTTTATTTTATAGAAATTACCACCAACAAAACCTTTTAATAAAAAAGGCTTCATTGAAACCTTGTGAAAGGGACAATATTCGAAGTTGCGGGCAATCATGCTATAATTCTGCCTTGAATGGCGATGTGCACAGAAGGCGCTTGTTCTGATCTGATTAGTTATTTTTATGGGCAAAAAAGGGAAGCGTCAGGGTTTTAGTCGACGTCGATGAAGCTCGTTCACCCGAAAGGCTTTCCAGGTTGGAGGTGTTAGTTTTGGAGACATCGTAAGGTTAGTTGCAGTGCAGAGAGAAGAATATACTGTTAGGGGATGTTGTCGGAAGCATGGAGGACAGGAGAGGAGATGGCAGAAGATGGAATGGTTTATGACCGCCGAGCCGGCCCGTACTGCTTGACGGGAGATGGTCGTGCGCGCCACTGCCCTGTCGTCAACTTCATCTTCCAAACAGTATACTTCCTCCTACTAAAACGGCCGACCCGTCGGGTGAAAAAAGAGACAGAGTACACTCAGAAGGACACACATAGAAGAGTACAAAGGGCAGCTGCCGACAGCGGTTGTGGCAATGAAGATGGAAATATCGTTGGAGTTCGGCCTCTATTCACAGCCTCGCAGACCTTTCCACCAGCCTCAGCGGCACGACCCCACGGTCCGGGCTGGGGTACTCACGTTGAGGAGCATCGAAACGTCGGGGGCTGGGGATAGGGGCTGGGGATCATCGGTCGGCTTTGTCTGATTCGGTTCGACATGGCGTCTGGCCGAGGGCTGGCCGACGGAGTCATGTGCTGGTGTTCGATCTGCTGCTGCGTATGATTACCTCAACGAGTGGGATGGCAGACTATAGCGGAGACAATGTTCAGTGTAGTGGATGAGGACGACTCCTCACCTCCACCATAATATTAGTGTGATGCTGATGGCAACATAGAGGACAGGACAGGTGATGACAGACAAAAGATAATGATTTATGGAGGCCAAGCCGGCCTCTCGGGCCTGGCACAAGATGGTCGTGCGTGCTACTGCCTCCTCGTTGTCTTCATCTTCCTAACAATATGGTAATAAAATTTGCAGCTTTATTTTCAGAAGGCGTGGAGTTTGTTCTGCTATTTGTTCCCCTGTCTTTGATGCGTGTCGTATAATATTAATACTGCTCGACAGAGCGGCACTTCTTTTTTCAATTAAGGGACTATCATTTATTCCTGCATTTCGTTAAAAATATTAATCTGAAACAATCACTGAGTAACAATCTATAACTTTTTAGTTGTCCACAACAGAATATTACTAGCGGAAAGCACATTCAGATAGCGTGTTGCGCTTGAATATGTGTCTGCAGAGGTGTGTTTTGATTCCACCGCACTAGTTACTCAGTTATAATTCATTAAACCATTATTTCAATGTTAAGAATTTTACTTCTTTGGACATTTCTTCGGTTTTGCATTACTAATGAAAAAAGAACATGAAAATCTAACTGTTTATGCTAACCTGTTTCTCATATTATTCTTTGTTCTCAAATTTCTTCTTGGGAACTTTTTACTGGATCAAGTGTTATGCCCATTGTATCGCGAAAAGAAAATCATTTTTTTTCAACATATCCAGACTTTTTGTGGTCACAATATGGTAATTTGCTCCCAAACTGTGAAACAGGAGAATGTGCAAACTGGAGAACGTAGTTTTTAAGGTTTGACCACAAAACCACTAGTTTTTTTTTTTATTTCTGAACATGCTTATATATTGAGAACGAAATATAAATGCCGCGGACCCTTCTAGTTTGCAATTATTTTTGTTGTCAGTTTGCATGTTTATATTAATTCAGCCTGAATTTAACATGTTAATTCCTGGTTGAATTAATATAAACAAGCAAACTATCAACGTAGCAGAAAGAAACCTACTAATACCCGTGCCACACGGGCAACTCGAATGCCATTTACAACGAATGACATATGAGCGGGTGGTCAATCAGTGCGCGACACTCCGGGCGTAGCGCATTCCACGCGCGACAGATTGCAAGCTGATTCGCCGATCACACAAATGTCATTCGTTGTAAAGGGCATTCGAGTTACCCGTGTGGCACGGGCATTATACGCCTTGTTTATAACTGGGAATTTCGCAAAAATCCGGCAGAGCTACGACAAGTACCGCATAGATAGCACATCAAATGATTCCCTTCCCTCCTGGGGGTCCAATTATACTCTTTTTTTCAGCAAGCTCAAGATAAATATAACAAAGATGTTATCCTTCCCCGCATTCCTTTTTTTAGGATTGTCCACATTCCACGCTATGTAATGTAATCAATATACTTTTTTTTTCCAGAACTGCTATTGGCTTACGAGAAAAATTACAATATTAAGGCGTGTCCGGAACATACTACGCCAAGTATATAAGCAAGCGCGGGCTTCATATTGTCCACGGTTTTCACTTTGAATCGAAAAGAAAAGCAGCCATCATGTTCTCTAAGGTATGCGAATAACTTTTACTCTAAGAACCATTTAGTATTCAGATACATAAGTCGGGGCTTTGATTTCCCTTTCTGTGACAATAACGGTTAACCTGTTTATTGCAGGTTCTTCTGTGCTGCCTTTTTGCCTACGTGGCCTGCGGCGTTGTTGTCGAACACGTAAGTTTACTTCGAATATATTTTGATGTTTTACTGAAAGTAATGACCAGGGTATATTTGAACGTAGCCTTAGCAGTTATCACATACAATATCTATCACGTCAAGTAACGGGAATGTAATTAATCAGATTATTCCCTTTGCTAACTTTATAGTGCTTGTCGTAACATATCAGAGAAAATTGATAAAAGAATATGGTATCAATAAATTCGCTAGTGAGGAAGAAGCAAGTTTTTTATAACATGTTGCTGGGTTAAGACAAGTGCTAGTGGCTGTGTTCTGCATCTTTTTTTATTTGAACCATAACATCTACAGAACGTTCAATACTGATGATAACCCCTCAACAGTTATAATATGCACAGGATATTTTGTCCATGACACTCAATACTGCACTAACTGGGCATTGCTATATTTTGTTTTCGTGTGATCAAACCTTTTACAGGCTCCACCCCAGCCATACACCTTCGGCTTCGACAACGTCGACGAGTTCGGCACCCGCATGACCCGTCAGGAGACCGGAGATGAGTTCAACAACAAGGTCGGCTCCTACAGCTACGTCGATGCCTTGGGTGTCTCCCGTGTGGTGAAGTACGTGGCCGACGCCACCGGATTCCACCCGACCGTCGAGACCAACGAGCCAGGCACCAAGACCTCGGTCCCAGCCGATGCTCCCTTCTTCTCCAGCGCCGTTGAGGGCCCCCACCCGGTCGTTGTCAAGGCTGCCCCAGTGGCCGCGGTTCACGGTGTGCACGCTGCTCCAGTTACCGTGCGCGCCGTTCACGCCGCCCCGGTGGTGCACGCTGCTCCCTTCGGCTACGCCCACCACGCTCCTCTGGCCTATGGTCTTGCCAGGCACTTTTAGATGAATATTAAATTATTGACATGAGCGAAATTAGGCCTTCGTGATTCCGTTTGAAAATACAATAAACCTATGCGAATCAAAATATGTTACATCACCAGTACATTGCAGTTCTAGAGCTTACATCGGTAGTACTTTTCCCATTGTGCCAAGTTTTTCTATTTTTTCCATTGGGGAACGTTGTGTTATAAAACTTCACTTTGGGGTACCATTTAGGCATTTGATCGTTTGGTGACGTTTCTACCTTGGATAAAACAACACTCGAACTCTGGCATGCATTTTTTGTGCAATTGATTGGATAGAGTGGTATGCTCTGCCATGTTCAGTAAATAAATCTAATTAGCTTAAATACTATGAAAATATTCTTAACGGAAGACTGTTATGTAAATTAAAAATTTGGTGAAAAGTTGAATTTTCATTGAAACTTTTGTAAATACGGAAAAAGGATCTTAATTACTTAATATAACATGCATGATACGCAATTACAGTGCTACGGCTAAACAGTAAGCTTTAAGATATGTGTATCGCAGAAATGGTTGCATACAGACACGATGAAACACCAGACGTCTATCCTATGAACTGCGAAGAGTTCTGCCCTCGAACCTTGACGCCATCACTATGAAGCGACGGCCTTCGTTGCACACGGAGTGATGTGCTAGCGTTTTACTGGAACTCATGTTAAATCTATACGTAGGCGGGGGAATGAGATTAAGGACTGAGCTTGCATCCTTGTCGTTTAATGTCACCATATAAAGATATAGGAGTAAGTCAACAGGCTTTGATTAGTGCATGTGATGTAGGCACAGCGCATGTTCTTATCGATACCAATTCGACTTGTACTCAACACTGTAAATCGTCATATACACCATTTAGTTTCTGATATATTGAGCAAGACTATAATTAAAATATTCTTTTCGTATATGTCCTTCGGGCTTTAACAGCTGCAGAAGGAGTATACGGTATTCAGTTCTAAAACACCAAACTGAATATCCCAGCTTTTGTTCTTATTTATTTCACAAAATCAGTTTATGGTTGACAGTCATGTGTGCTAACATACTTGCAGACACATTTCGCAAATTAGATAACTGACAAAGGCTCCGTGCGACTTTGCACCTACTGGAAAGTGTTTTGTAGATATTTTTATTTTCTAGAGATAGACGGCAACAAGGGCCATGTTCCAAAATTTACTCGATCTTACTCCAGGGTAAGCGTTTTGTACCCTTGGCGTATTAAAACCTACCCGCGTCCAGCGTTTTTCAATCTGTGCTGTCACGTGATACGATCCGCCGGAGTAACTCGGATCCATTTGAGTAAGATTTGGAACACAGCCAAGGAATTCTACGGGCTTTGTATTAGGATCGTTTTTTTCTTGACGTACAGTTGTGTGCGGTTGCGGCAATATTAGATAAATACGACAATTATTAACATTAAACAAAAATCGTGTTTTTCATTTTAATCAACTCGAGAGCATAGAATGCATCGCGCGTATGTTATGCGTCTCCCAGACCAGGCGGTGACGTCAGTGATGTCACGTGATGCCTTTTCGCGAGGGGAGGATCGGACACGCTCCCATTCTGTGATCTACAGCCTGCTGTGTGAGCATTCGGTGCACCCCCATAACTCAATATGTTGGAGGTAATTTTCGTAGATCAACTATAGTCGGTGACAGGTCAAGAACGAAGTGGAAGCTCCTCCCACCCCTTTTCACTTAAGTAGAGCGAACGCTGGAGAGGAGGTGACCTCCTCTCCACCGTTCGCTCCGCTGAAGTGGAAAGAGGTGGGAGGAGCTTCCACTTCCCTCTTCATCTGTCACTGACTATAGGTTGCAGAACTGTCTATAGACGCTGCTTCTACGCGAATACCCTCTCCTCTACTTCAGGTTTGCCTCCCGTGGTTCTAAGCACCTAGGTTTGGAAGACGGCTTTGATAAGAACTACAGTTTATTCCACAGAATACACAGGTTTGAAGTACAGCGTTAAGATGGCTAGCCGGTCTAAAGAATACGGGTTTAAAGCACATCCTCTAGATGGCGCTTCAAACAACGTGTGGCGGCCTTGGGAGGAGAAGTGGGTTATCCTTTTCACGGGAGTTCCACAACTCATCTGATCCAGTACCTCTTGTTCTTGCATTGTGATCTGCCCGTGAGCTCGTTATACCACGCGGACAGATACTCTTTGTTATTCGGAAACCCACTGCGCGAACCTAGTCTCATCTGCTACCGCAGGCTCCTGTGAGTCATACTTAGTTCACTTGCTTGTGCTCCAGTCTGCCTCCCCCTAGTGGATCTGGAGCAAAGGCGTCGGGTGGCGGATCACACGGTCCGCGTGATCCGGGGCCCGACGATTAAATGTGCTAAATAAGGATGAGGTATGATTACATAAGGATAAGTATACGCCTTTGATATGTGCATCCACTGCCTGCTATAAAATACGCTGTGTTTTATGTTGCCTTGCCTGCATGCAACAGTCTTTCGTTGCGCTCGAGCGTACTCTTTTTACAAATCAAGCCCTTACACATATTTCTGTGCTAAATCTTTTAATTGTAGTTATATTTTACGGAACTTTACAGGGTTAGCGAAGAAAAGCTGTTAAGACACCATGAACGGCTTGTAAGAATTGGAAGTGTCGTCTGAAAAATAAATATACCGTGTTTAATATAGGAGGCTTCCAAAATTCCATGAGCGGCACAAGAATATCGATTAATACAATATTCCAATAACAATAACAATTCCTATCAATTTTCGATTAGGTAATGTTTAAAAAAATGCATGTTTCTTTCCTCTAACAATCTTGAAAAGCAACATACAAATATATTAATAAACATAAAAATGCTAGCAACGCATAAACTCCCGTAACAACTTCAAGCAACCAACCCAGTGTCGGGTCATGGGATTGCATCCATACTGCTATCATGAAAAAGAGGTTAAGTGCACGGACAACAAATGGCAAAATTATGAATTTGTTAGATTGTGAAATATATTGATACAACTATAATGCGGGTTGAATTTTCAAGAGCAGTGCGGTGCTACTATTGAACAGTGCAGTTACTTCGAAACTTGTTGAATGATAAATTATGCCACTTCGGTCAACTTAACTTATGCTATGCCTACAGAGTGATTTTTGAAACAAACACGATACAACCTCAGTTTTATATTTATTAATATATATATAAAAACGTTTTTACACTAATTTGTATATTTGGTTCTGATCACATAGGAAGCAATTGCGGGTGCGGAAACTATAGCCATTGGTTCGAGAGATATATCTTTGATGAGAATTGTAATACGAAATTCCAAAACATGGCTGAGGCTGATCCTCCACTATGCATATTTTATTAATTGCCTAATCGTATTGTTTCAACGTAAGGTACCATGAATCGACTAGTGTACGCAAACGCAACTTCTAAAACCCGTTATAAGAGAAAAATAATATTGAAAGGCAAAAACCACAAGAATTAATCTCAGGTATATAAACAAGTACACAAAGATATTAGTGCAAACGATAAAAGACGCTCAGTCGTCCTTACCATAAAGTGGTTCACATCTTGCGAGGTATCTTAAAAGTTTTGTTACGGTGGAGTGCCTCGTCCATCTCGCCTACAGCTCATTGCTCTAATATTCCATTCATACAATGAAATGAAAAAAAACAAAAAACATCAACTACGTATTATTGCGATATGGGGCATGGGTCAGTTGAATTACTGAAGAGATAATATTCCTACATTAGCAATGTGTTATTGACCCGTGCCTATTTGGTCTAAATATAACATACTTCACACATAGGTTAAACAATCGGTTTAAACAATGCGCAAGTTTGTTCAGGTACTCCGATACGCCCCTAAACATGGCAGCACAAGAGTGCGATGTAATGAGTTGTTAAATTGAGACTTACTGGCAGATAATCTATTTCGGCAGAATTTCCGTCCCCATTTACTTATATACCGCCTCATTCATTAAAATACGAACATATATAGGTGCTGGCTGGATGAAGATGGCAGAGGAGTTTCATTTGTCTCGCCTCCAGCGCGAGCTGCCTACCATCGACAACGCTTCGGCCTTTCGTCACTTTCAAACGTGCACGCGAAGCCAAAGCACGGCGGAAGGCCACGCGCGCGTGTTGGAGGACGCCCTATTGTTTTCATAGTCTCAGTGACTATAATAGTCTCGTCCGTTTGCGTGAGTGTTTATGTATTTACATTTTTTTTGTGTAGTCTTCAGATTTTTATTACGACGAGGGTAGAGATTTTAACCCATAAACTGTTTATATTTTATCGCGGTGTTTGTTTCTCATATTTGTAATTCTGCACTCATTTTTATAAAGAAGAAACCTGTTCGCGGGAACATACAAAACTAAGTAATATTTATTTACTATAATAGCGACGAGCATTCCACAGGTTCAAGAAATATATTTCGTCCAGCCAAATGTTCATCGGTGGCAACTGTTTTTATCGGTTTCATTGTTCTAGACGAGTTTTTTTTTCTCTTCAAAAATGTAAATAACATTTTTCTCAAAAACTGGAGACAAATATATAAAGTGCATACCTTCCTTACAGAAGGGGATTTGCCTCGGTATAGAGAATTTACGATCTGCACCGCATATAAAGCTGACGTTACCAATGTGTATAACATCCTAAGCGACTGCTGGAAAATAAAAATTCTCATATCCGTCGTGCTTGACGTCGTGGATGCCGCTGACGACCACCACGACCACTCGGTGATCTTTGAAGTAATTAGTGTTTGAAAACAACTGTTTGAAGCAGACGACACGAAGACGCTCCTTCGTCGCGTCGTTTCCGGCGGGATGCCGGGGATCCTCTCTTCTCTATCTGCGCTGCGCGGCCGACTGAAAAAACCGACTTCTTTCTCCTCGCGCAAAGAGGGAGGGAAGAAGTGTTTCTCTGTTTTTTTCCTCGCGCCAAGAGGGGAAGAGAAGGAGGGTGTTTCTAAAGCGGTGACGACAGACCACGACCTTGAAATCACTCTAATGTTTCGCGCTACGCACGGTAAGAAGGCAGCGTACGAGAATTTAGGGAGGGGGAGGAGGTGGAGAGAGGAAAGGGGGTAAGGGTGACAGCCTCAAGCTGAAGGTGGTCAGGGAGGGTGGAGGGGGGGGAGAAAAGGAAGAGCGGGATGGGAAAAAGAAGGAAGGATGAAAGAGGAGAGGAGACGGATGGGAAAGAAAGGGAGGGGAGAGGACATCGCGGTGTCGCGTGACGTGAGGTGTATACACTGGGTGAAACAAGGAGACGGCAGGCTCTTTTAAATCGACCGCAAAATTCGGTTTCTCTAAACGGCAACTCCGCTTCATTTTTGGTTTTGAAAAAACAATGCAGTCCTCTTCAGCATCGCCTAGGAAGACCAGACGCCAAATATTACGACGCAGTTCTGTCTAAGTGTTTTTAACGGTCCGGCAAGCTTTGCAACTCGCCAGGTTGCCGAAATCGGCTGACTCGAGCGGGCGAATTCAGGCGCGACCGACAGCGCAATTAAGGCTACGGCATGGGCGGAGCCAACATTGAGCTAAACGTCATCTCCCGTAGCTCCCTTTTGCTTGTTTTTACTTCTCCGATCGAGCGTAGCGCATGACGTCAGCAACGTTGCCGCTCTGCCCTCAGCGGTGTCCACGTGATTGGCGTACGCGCCCGCGCAGTTCGCTCTTTGGGAGCAGACCGCGCCGCTCCGCCGTGGTCCCGCCGGTCCCGCCGTACCGCTGCCTTTCGCGTCACAACCACCGTCGTCGTCTCACCGTTTGTGATGATTGTCTCTCAGGATTCGTCCACACTACTGGACACCACGTGCGCAGACTTATGCCGCAGTTGTGCAGACGTCGAACGCCGCAGACACCAAAACGTGGCGAAGAGTGCGGTGCAGAGCAGACGACACTCGCGCCTGCCACACGCTCGCCCCCAAACCGCCCGTCGTTCGGCTGAGGATCACGCGACATCTCGTACCACGTGATGGCCATGTACTTGGCGGCCCGAGGCCAATGTTGCCGGACGGCGCCGAAGTTTCGGTTTCGATTTCCGCTCGTGTTTAAAATTAGATTTAAAAATATATATCCCATTTTTCGCGAGCAAATGACGTAGTGTCTTTTAGTAGGGCCTTTGATTCGAAATCACTCACTATCCTGAAATCTTCGGAATTGAGCGGAGTTGCCCTTAACGTAGTCATTGCGCTACGACTTTGTGCAGGTTGCCCCTAGATGGTGCATTTTTTCGTAAAATTTGCAAAGAACGAACTTACCTGAGGTAAAGTAAAGAAAGAAAAAGGCTTAGCTCCTATGGAAACGCAGCGACGCCACCGGTCTTCAAACAACACGGCGCCGTTTCGCACGGGAGACAAGAGATGGCGCAACGAACGCCGCCAACGAACGAGCATACGGCGCCGAGAGCCGGCACTTTAGCAGACGATCCTTTCGACTCAAAAGCGGCTAGCGTTCCGCAGGCGGCGACAGACGCAGAAACAAAAACAGGCGCGGTAACAACAAGGAACTGCAGTTGCTTGTCTGCTAAACACGCCGGCACTCGGCGTCGTCTGCTCGTTCGTTGGCGGCAGTTGGCGTCGCGACCTCTTGCGCCATCTCTTGTCTCCCGTGCGAAACGGCGCCGTGTTGTTTGAAGACCGGTGGCGTCGCTGCGTTTCCATAGGAGCTAAGCCTTTTTCTTTCTTTACTTTTTTCCTCAGGTAAGTTCGTTCTTTGCAAATTTTACGAAAAAAATGCACCATCTGGGGGCAACGCTGCACAAAGTCGTAGCGCGATAGGTTAAGAAACCGAATTTTCCGGTCGATTTAAAGAGCCTGCCGTCTCCTTGTTTCACCCATTAGGTAGTAGTAGTAACACATGTTTATAACGTCAGAAAAAACAAAACAGAGAAGGGGCGATCGATGGCTACGAGGTCCTCGACGTCGTGGAAAATGACATCCAGGCCATTAAACTAGGCATAGGTCATTTGTCATCATTGCGACCCTTAACATTAGCTGGAAACTGAATTAGTTGTATAAGTCACGTGATCTTAATTTACCCGCCAAATATAGTGGAAAATAAACGGTTGGACGGTCAGATGAACAAGGTTTTCCAACTACGTTCTGTAAAACAAGTCATTTTATGCTTTTACAATCATCCACGCATCACATTTTATGATATCTATATTGAAGCATGAAATGCTTTTTAGCGGAACCGTCAATCCAATATGTTTTTTTTTCCGTCCGGCCGTCCGTGCCTTATTCTATCCGTGTGCATTTCAAGCTAAGTTCACAGGCAAAATTGACATCACGTGACTATTTGCCACGTGACTTAAACAGTAATCAAATTCCCACGCTAAATTTAGTGGGTAAATTTACATCACTGGAACTAAAGACAAATGCAGTTTCCCGAAAATATTATCCGAAAAATCGACGTCATCTGGCTTGACGTAATGGGATCTATACACCAATTTTTCCCGCTAAATTTGGATGAGAAATTAAAGTTACGTTACCTGACGTCGCGTGTCCTAAGCATCAACACAATTTCCCTCTATAAATTTAATACGAAAGCATACTTCCCATTACCTGACGTGACGGGACATATGCACCAATTCTGTTTCGCAGGTAAGCTTAGTGAAGGAAATATTGTCACGTGAATTGACGTCACGAGAAATCAAATTTGTTTCGCGTATAGGTAACGTGTTTTAATTGTCTCGTTACCTGTATATCAAATTAATTTCCCCATTCAACTTAACATGGTAGTTTACGTCATCTGACCTGAAATCATAAGACCTATACACAATTTTATATTTCCCGTTTCATCTAGCGGGTAAATTGACAAAACGATAGGTTCTTCGCTCACCGAAACCTCTGCTTTTTGTCGAGGAAACAAGATTAAACAATCGCTTCCAAAATCCTGCATTTGGTGCATTATACAACTTTAAAGAGAAGGACGTTGACAATTCTGTATAATCATGCTGTTAGCCAAGCCATATTTTGTTAGAATGTCCCCGAGGTGTCGTAAATGTCGGTTGGTATTCCACTGCATGGATTTCTTGTTTCAGCGTAATATTACTGTTTTGTGAAAGCTTAAACCTTATCGTTTCGCAGGAAGCAACAAACGCCATCCCATTTCTTTTATCAAAGTAGCAGAAAATTATGCAGGTGTCAATTAAGAAAACTGAAGGCTATTATTGTTCGTATATGCGACGTTCTACAAAACGATGCTCCTTGAAACGGCGTTTAATGAAACGGTGTTCGGTAAACTGGCGTTCGATGACATGCATGATTCCAGTGACTGTTGTGTTCCCCACGAATACCTGCTACGTTACACGTCTCAAAATAAATAACCCTCAAACCCAGATTCTACTTGGTTAAACAAGGCCCATCACATTGGAAACATTCGTGAAAACCGGCTCATGGAAAACCCCTCGCACTCGCTTTGGGTAAACTTGTAAAAATAAAAAAATAAGAGCAAACGCTTCCCGCCCCTAAAACTAATGAGGGCATTCAAATCAAATATCCAGCGCTTGATATAAACGCCTTTTTTGGACCCTATCAAATTGCCTTTTCTAATCTTGGAAGTTCTCAGTGTCAATAACTTGAAAAATATAAATTATATTTACCAAGTTGTTCTACACCAGAGGTTACCGTCATGAGGGAACCCATGTTTTCGGTCCAACATTTGTCATTCAGACATCTCACAGTTTGGTCAATATACTACGTGAAGCCAGATGCCATAGCAACGTCACAAACAACGTCTTCTTCAGAACCGGTTAATGCATCTCCATATTTTTCTAACAACGTCGGATTCAACCAGAGAAAGAAGATAATCGGACTCCATTCAATGTCATTTTGAGGAAATAACACTAACGCAAAGTCTTTATTCATGACAGCGGTGTTAGACCGTGATCGAATGCATGCGAATACTGTAACAGGGGAATCAGATTCGTGTCTTCCGAAACATGCCTCCTAAGTTAAGTCAGATATTTCTCACAGCATACAAGCAATAATTTTAATTCCATTGTTTGAATGATCTTTAGTTTTGTGACATATATTGTATTTGTATACGGTAAGTCTCTTTCAAAACTCATGAAACCTTACAATTTGTTGTTTTGCAGTTTTCCAAGCGTCCTGAAACTTCCCAAAGGTTTGGCAGTTAGACATGATGTAATGTTTAGGGATAACGTTAAATTGTAGATATTATACTTTTCGGCTGGTGAGTGAGATTTTTAGGAAAAAGATTAATGTGGCATATTAACGTTTGTGAAGTTATTTATGGAACTTCTATGAAATGCAGTGTTACATATGTTTACAAAATGAACTCTGTGCGAATGACAAAATAGTCAAACAGGAGAAATGCGTGCCGTCGAGGCTGAAGAATTCTACAATTCTAGGTCAGCAATTTATTCTATTCTCTTTTTCGTTTTGGAAATTAACATCAACAAATATTTTAAAGAAGAGAAGAATCGATTGAGAAACTTGTACAAGGGAGTGTATCTAATGTTGCAGTCAATCATACTATAAGTCTGTTTACAATGGTGAAGGGCACAGAATGCTCCTGTTCTTTTGTGAATTAGTTTATCATGGCACAAAAAAGAGCGTCGGGGTTTTTGGACGTCGTCGATGAAGCTCGTTCAGCCGAAAAGCTTTTGAGGTTGTGGGTGTTGGTTCTGGCGACACTCCAGTGTGTCTTGCTGTGCAGAAAGAAGGATATGTGTTAATCATTGTTGCAGATTTCTTTTCAGAAGATGTGGTGTTTGTTCTATATTTGTTCCCTTTCTTTGAAATGTGTGGTACAATATTTCTCCAGCTCGATAGGACGCCACCTATTTTTTTCAATAACAGACTTAAAAATATCTATATGCTACGGGAAAGCACATAAAACTAGCCCGTTGCATCTGCATATGTTCCTGCACAGGGTATTTTATTTCCGCAAGACTAGTTCCTTAGTTTCAATTCCTTCAATCAATAATTTAATGTTAAGTATTTCCTTGTTTGGACATTCCTCAGGTTTTCCATTACTAATGAAAAACATAGACAAATAACCGACTGTGTTGCTCTGTCTCTCAAACTTTTAATTGTTTTACAAGTTCTTGGTGTGAACTTGCTTCTGGTTTGATTATTCATGCCACATGTCTCGCAGAAAACATCTGTTTGGAACATATCGGAATTTTTTTCGAAAACTTTTAACTTGATATTAAACTATGCTAGAAGGGAATGTTCGTGGATATATAAAATATAACGTAGATTTAAACGTTTTACCAGAAAGCTCCTATTTTTTTTATTTCTGTACGTATCCATATACTGCGAACCATTATTAAATGGCGCGTTCCCTTCTAATTTTCATTATTTTTGCATTTGGTAAATACGCATTGAATAAATATATAAAACAAACTAAAACGTAGCAGAAAGAAGCGGATTAAAGGACGATTCACACACTTGCGTTGAGTCCGACTGAGTACGAGGGTTGCTATGGCAACAGCTACGTCGGCTCTACGTTGCCAAGGAAACCTTCGCAAGCAGTTTAACTAAACGCAGGTGTGAGTCGCCCTTAGCACACCTTGTTTACGAATAGAAACTTCGCATAAAGCAGCGACTAGTACAGCATTTAAAGCACACCAAAATGACTCTTCCTTTCTGGCGGTCCAATTATTTTTTTTCAGCAAGACCCAGTAAAAGAAAATAAAGCTGTTTTCTTTCCTCGCATTCCTTCGTTTTAGGTTTGTCCACGTTACACCTCTACGTGATATAATTAACATAGCTTTTTTTCTCCACTACATCTATTGGCTTACTATAAAGATTACAATATTAAGGCGTGTCAGGAACATACTACGGATAGGTATATAAGCAAGCGTAGGCTTCAAACTCTCCAAGATTTACACTCTGAATTGAGAGGAAAAGCACCCATCATGTTCTCTAAGGTATGCGAAGAACTTTTACTCTGAGATCCATTTGGCATTCAGATACATAAGTCGGGGCTTTGCTTTCCTTTCTATAAAATAACGGTTAACATGTTATATTGCAGGTTCTTCTGTGCTGCCTTTTTGCCTACGTGGCCTGCGGCGTTGTTGTCGAACACGTAAGTTTACAATATATTTCGATGTTTTACTAAAAGAATCACAAGGGATGGTCTGAACGTAGCACTAGCAGTTAGCACGTACACAAATAACGTTATCTCTCTCGTCAACTAACGGGAATTTATGTACTCAGATTATGATCGCTGCGAACTTTCTCGTGTTTCTCCTAATAGATCGGAGAAAATTTATAACACAGTAAGGTAACAATACATTCGCTTGTGGAGCAACAGTGGAGCTTTTTTGTTCACATGCAGTGGGATTAAAAAAACTGCTAATCTCTGTGCCATGCAATTTTTTTTAGATCGCAGTTTTTAGGGGTTTTTTTTTCGGCTTGAGCGGCGTCGACGTTGGCGTCGGCGCTGGCGTTGGCGTTATCGAGTGATGCATTATGGGAAACGTCCCATAATGCAACGCGCGGGTCTCACTCCTGAACCGCGCGTTGCATTATGGGACGTTTTGCCATAATGACGTCGCACGTGACTTCACGAGTGACGTCACAAGGGTCCCACGCGTTGCATTATGGGAAATGTTCCATGATGCAACGCTCGTGTCTCACTCATGACCCGAGCGTTGCATTAGGGGACTTCCCATGATTGACGTCATAAGGGACGTCACGACGATCACGAGTGACCTCACGAGGTCCCGCGCGTTGCATCATGGGACGCTTCCCATAATTACGTCACGCGTGACGTCAGGGTCACTCGTGAAGTTCTCGACGAAGGTAATCCTCCTCCTCCGTACCCTCCCTCCTCCTCCTCAAGAGTTGCGCTCTAAGTCGGTATTAAAGGGAACTGTAAACGTCTTTATTTATTTTTCGTGGGCATTTGAACATTAACTTCTACTGAACGTTCAAAATTGAAAATAACCCTAAAACAGTTATAATATGCACAGGATATTTTGTCCATTACACGCAATACTTCAGTAACGGAAAATTGCTACAATTTGTTTTTGTGTGCTCTTAACTTTTACAGGCTCCATCCCAGCCATACAGCTTCGGATTCGACAACGTCGACGAGCTCGGCACCCGAATGACCCGTCAGGAGACCGGAGATGAGTTCAACAACAAGGTCGGCTCCTACAGCTACGTTGACGCCTTCGGTGTTACCCGTGTGGTGAAGTACGTGGCCGACGCCACCGGCTTCCATCCAACCGTCGAGACCAACGAGCCGGGAACCAAGACCTCGGTCCCAGCCGACGCTCCGTTCTTCTCCAGCGCCGTCGAGGGCCCACACCCGGTCGTCGTCAAGGCTGCCCCAGTGGCCGCGGTTCACGCTGTGCACGCTGGACCCTTTGCTTACGCACACCACGCTCCTCTGAACTACGGTCTTGCCAAGCACTTTTAGATGAACAATAAATTATTGACATACGCGAGATTAGATGTTCGTGATTTCCTTTTACAATGCAGTCAACTTATGTGAATCGGAATATGTTACATCACCAAAACGTTGTATTGCTAGAGGTTACATTGGTACATTATGGCATTATGTCAGGTTATTCCATTTTTACATTACTCCATCGTTTCGTGCACGTTGGGTTTTATAACTTTACTTTTGGGTTCCAGCTCGAGAACTGATCTCCGTTGACCTTACTACCTAATGTAAAATGACAGCCGAGTTCTGTTGTGCATTTGTTTATGGAATCGATAGGGTAGAGTGGTACACTCCGTAATATAGAGTAAATTGGTCTGGATAGCTTAAATATTATGATAACATGATTAACGGCAGGCTTATCTAAATCTAGCTGTCGTGAAAAGTTGCATTGTTATAAAAACGTTTGTAAATTTGAATATAGGATCTCACTTTTCTAATATAACATGCAAGATACCCAAGTACAATGCGACTGTTGTCCCAAGTATCCAAGTACAATGCGACAGTATTGTTTAAACCTTACGTATTGTGGAAATGGCGACACAAAGACACAACGGAACACCCCACATCTGTCTACAAAGAAGAGTGGCCCACTCGAACCTTGACGCCATTACTATGAAGCGAGGGCATGCATTGCACGCGAGTAAAGTGCCAGTGTTCGGCAGAAAACTCATGTTATATCAATGCGTCGGTGTCGGAATGAGACAAATGGCTGAGCTTGCATCCTTGCAGTGTAACGTCGGTATAAGAAGAAATAAAAGTAAGTTAAGAGGTTTTGATTAGTGCATTTGGTGTTAGTACAGTGCGTGTTTCTTATCGACACTGATCAAACTTTTATTATATAATCTAAATCGTGCTATACCGCATTCAATTTCTCACAGAATGAGCAAGACTATTTTTATAATAATGCTTCCGTAGATTTCGTTCGAGCTATATGAGCTGCAGTACGAGTATACTCGACCGAGTTCTGAAACATTGTACTGAATATCCAAGCTTTTTTCATATTTCACAAATTAAGACTGTGAATGATATTCGTGTGTAGTCACAAACTTATAGATCCATTTTCGCAAATTAGATGTTTGACAAAGTGTTTGTGCTACTTTGCACTGTATTTTTTTTTCACTAGACATATTTTCCACTCACAAATGTATCTGTTTGGGATAGTTGGTTGGTCAATTCAACAAACTTGTAAGTGCGCAGCACAGACGAGGAATAAGGGAGGACAGGACCTCGTTTGTGTCCTCTCCTTCCTTTGTCGTCGTGTTTGCTGCGCACGCACAAGTTGCATTAAATTTATTTTCGACAGATGAGTTGCAGCGGGGATTTGTTCTGGCTTTATGTTAGAATAGCTCTTGTTCGACATGCACATTCAAGCGGTAGTGGCAATTATTTGATAAAGACGACAATTATTAGCAATGAATAAAACTTGCAGTTCTCATTTTGAAAAACTCGGCGAGTATAGAACGCTCCATGCGTATATTATGCGCCTCCCGCTGCAGGCGATTACGTCAGTTATGTCACGTGATGACTTATCGCGAGGAGAGGGCCTGTCACGCTCCAGTTCAGCTCTCTAGTGCCAGCTGTGTCAAGATTCGCAGTACCTCCGCTCCTCAAAACGTACGGGCTTACTTTCGCAGATCAACTAGGTTTCGCAATTGTCTATAGACTTCTTCAAGGCGAGTACCCTCTTTTTTTTTTATAAATTAAAGACAGGATTATCGAGAAATCTGAGGCTTCCAAATTCAAAAATAGGGCACAATGTAGCCGTCCCTGTCGCTGAGTGCAAAGCGAGGTAGTCTTTCTGGACAACGCCTTATGCGCAGTAACTTTGGCCGGCCAGGGGTGAAAGTACCAGTTTTTTAAAAATTTTTCATTGCCTCTTTTTTAATTTTTATTTTTTCATTTTCTTTCTATTTTTGAAATTTCTTCTTCTTTTTTTTTCTTTAATCTATCAGATCTTAGTTTGTACATATTTTCTCTATTTTCTTTTCCTTGTACCTTGTCTTCACGGGGGTTCAATTTTCGTGGCTTCTTTTTCTTCCTTTTTCTCTTGTGTCTAATCACAACCAGTTGGGAGTCAGCGCTCTTTCGTTCTACTGTCCTTTCTCTTCAAGCCGACGCCTTCGTGCGCTGTTTAATATTAGTAGAGTACCCTCTCCTCTACCTTGAGGTTCGCCAATACCGTACTGTTACCACAACGCCACTGTTTTGGAGGAAGGCTGTAATAGCAACCTATACACCGCTTCTTACACAGAATACACAGGTTTGAAGCAGAGCGTTTATATGGCGTTTCATGATAGCCACTCTAAAGAATAGGGGTTTGAAGAATATCCTTTACATGAGGCTTCAAACAACGGGTGGCACCCTTGGGAAGGACAGTGGGCTTCTCCTCTTCGCGCGAGTACCGCATCCGATTTGATCGAGTAATGTTTGTTCTTCAAGACGCGCGTCAAACACACCCCGCAACTCGACTTGGTCGTCTCCATCGCCACATGTCGTTGACCCTGACAAGTTTATTGGCCATATTTTTTACAGAAAGAGAGCTATATGCTTTGTAATTTTACAAGAAAAAACCGACCTTTAAAATGCACCTCTGACGAAATGTTTTGATTGCTACACGCAGGCGTTGAGTTTTACGCTCTGTTTTATATCCTGCCTGGTGACTTGGGACACCCTTTATATGCCTTTTATATGCGAATGCATTGCCTGCTATAAACCACGTTGAGTTCTATGTTGTCTTGCCTGCATCTAACGTTTTTCATTACGCTCGAGCGTAACAATTTTTTTGTACATAATTCCGCCCTTGCAGACATTCCGCGTTACAACTCATTCATCTTATTATACTCTGCTACACCTTACAGGGTTGGCGAAGAAGAGCTCCGAGACTATGGGGACAGCGTGTAAAAATTGAAATATCGTATGCCAACTTTATATGCAGTGTATAATTATGAGGCTACCGAAATTCTCTGAAAGCCGTAGAAATAACAAATATTAAACAATAACAATAAAAAAACGTCAAGTTATCATCACTTAATGTTTAGAGGAAATGCATGTTTCTTTCGCTAACAGCCTTCAGAAGCAACATTCAAAAATATGAATAAATATAAAAATGCTAACAACACAAACAAACATTGGTCAGTACATAGGTCTACTATGCTGCATTCATTTCCGTAGACTAATCAGCGCAGATGAAGAAACGTCCATGGGCTCCTGCTGCATGACGATGTGGGGTGCCCAAGAAGCGAACGCCAGTGGCTCGGAGTCCGGCAGAGGCACATGTGTGGCACCCCGCGCCGCCATCTCCAAGACGCATATGCGGAATTGCGTGCCAATGGTTTTAACGCTGCGCCTAGTCGCGCGAGAGAGTCGCGTAAACTAAGCGTGCCGCAGAGCACGCGAGCTCGGCCGCTGTCCAGAGCTTGTCCATTGTGAGATCACGGCTACCGGAGTGGCATCCATCGCCATTTTAATCAGACAGGAGCGCGTCGCGTTGAAGCGAGCAAACGAGCAAAAGCAGAGATAAGAAAGGACGCGCGTGCGCACTGCATGGTTCTCGGCAGCAGGCTGCGCGCCGTCAGGGAGCGCGGCGATGCAATTCGGTATGCGCACGAGGTCGGTCAGTGCACGAGGCCCGTGTCTGCAGTGGCCCTTGGAAGAAAATGGCGGCGAAGTACTAAAACGCGTGGCCGTTGGAAGTGAATGGCGGTGGAGCTCCCACTTGTGGCACGCGTCTTCAGCGTTTCCACAACAATGGTTAGTGGTACTTGTAAGAAACGCCTTCACCAAGGGGTTTTAATTCAGTCGGCTCTCCTGTGTTATCCGTGTGACGTCAATTTAAGGGACCAAGTTTTCGTGACATCGACTTCACAACTTTGCACCCCATTCCAAGCGCTGAGAGAGACGTAGTTCTACGTCGAAAATCCCGTATCCACCTCAGGCACCTGCTCAAGGCTGTCATAAAAATTAAATCCATACTGCTCTAAAAAAAAAATGCTAGGCGCACGGAATAAAGATCGAGAACTTATGAACTTCCTCAAGTGTTTGTGAAATATAATGAACTTGATGCGTAATGGACCTTTTTCACATACCGACGGCACCAGGCGGTGGCTGCACGAACTAAAACTCGAGGAAGGGACCTACCTGCGCTACCAATCGATAATGGGAGCTACGCTACCAGTTTCTTCGTTCTCTGAGCAGCGGGGCGTGCCCAACGCGCCGTCCAAGTGGGGCATCCGTGGCGTCCACTTAAACGTCGTGTTATTCTTTCCGTCCGCTTTCTTTTTTTGCGTAACACAATTATATGTATGCTGCAATTACGTTTGCTACTCGCTGATCTACGGCCTCCTTCCGAATTTCCTCGATTTTTCGTGCAGACTTCCGCCGCTTGGCATCGGGCGCTCGTGCGTGCGCAGAACGCTTCTCGGAAAAGGTCCATTCACCCAAACAAGTGTAATCTGCAGACAGTTTAAAGCACATTGGTTGGGTGCTAAGAGAACTCTAAATCGGGTTGAATATTCGCTGCCAGTGCTGTGAATGTATTGAACGGCACCATTATTTAAAAACTCCGTCGAATGCCAAAGTATACCACTGGGGTCAAATAAACTTTTGTCATTCTTACAATTCCTTTCACAAAGACTGGACTGTCACTCACTTATATATACCGGAATACATATGTAATAAAAATTATACACTAAGTTATATTTAGTTCTGATCACCTACGAGGCAATTTCAGGTGCGGAGTTTCTATCCTTTAATTTCAGACGTATGTCTTTCATGAAAATTGTAAAAACAACAATTCCAAGGCATGGCTGAGTCTAGTCGTGCACTATGTATATGTGAGTGATTGCAAAGTCATAATGTTCCACTGTAAATTGCAATCCATCGACACTTGGGAACGACAGCGCAACTTGTAGCAATCCGTACTAACAATTAAATAAAATGAACGAAGGCAGGAACCAAAAGACATCCATCTCAAGTGCAGAAGGATAATAGTGTCAACAAAGAAATATGCCTTGTCGTCCTTACCATAAACATGGTTCAGATCATGTCAGGCATTTCAAAAGGTCTTGCTAAGGTGGAATGCCTTCGCCCATTTCGGCCACATGTGTTATGGACCCCTGCCTATTTGGTGGAACCACTAGGGCGCACGTTCATTCAGATACTCTGCCGCGCCCCTGAATATGGCGGCCCTAGAGTGCGTTGTTAAATAGATACTTAGTGCTAGCTAATTTACTTTTGAAAGTGTTTGCGTCCCAATTTACTTATAGGTGCTGGCAGGACAAGGAAGGCAGGGAGAAGTTTCAGGTTTCTCGCCTCCAGCGCGAGCTGCCTAGGTTCGACAACGCTTCGGAGTCTCATGACCCCCGACCGTGCACGCGCTGCAAAAGCACGGCGGAAGGCAACGAGCGCGTGTTGGAGGTCATCTGTTCGAAAGAGACTCCCTGCCGTTTACATGCTACTGAGTGACTAAGTGACTAGTGTCTGCGTGAATGTTAATGTGTTTACATTTACTTTAGTTGTTTAAAATTCTTCATCTCGACAAAGCAACATCTTAAAACTAATAAACTGTTTATATCTTAACTAATTGTCTGTTTCGCAAAACTGCGTTAAAAAAACAGTTCGGTAAAAAGCAAAAAAAAGAAAACGTATTCGCGGGCATTTGCACGAATAATTATATTTGAATTAGTTTCAGAGCGACGAATATTCCACAGTTAGAGCAAATATATTTTTCCAGGCAAAATATTTATCGGTACGAACTTGTTTTTATCCGTGTCTATTTCATGCACGTGTTAAACTTCTCATTTAATTCAAGCATATAAATAACAAAGTTCTCCATAACTTAAGTCAAAAACGTTAAAGCGCATACATTCCTTAGCAGAAGGGGATTCGCCTCGGGATGTAATACGATCTGCACAGCATATAAAGCTCACGTAATTTCCAATGTAGATAAAATCCTGAGCAACTTGTGGTAAATAAAAACTAGAGATATAGCACCTGACAGAATTTTCTCTTTTTTTAGGTAAAACCACGTTCAAGTCCTATACAGTTTAATCAACACAACATATTTTCACTCATTTACCACCTACCATTGGTTCACGGGATACCCTCCAAATTTCGAGACGTGACTAGGATGTGCCATGCTTGATGAATAAACAAACGTCGACTCCAAACGAACCAACGATTACACTCGGAAAAGAAAGAGCATCTATCATGTTCTCTAGGTTAAGCATCATCTTTCGTTCCAGAATCTGCGTAACATTCATAAATATACGTTTAACGTTTTAATTCTCCATCAGTAGGATGACGGTTCATATATTGTTTACAGGTTCTTCTGTGCTGAATTTTCGCCTACGTGGCCGGCGGTGTTCTTGTCGAACATGTGGCTACACGGAAAATCTGAAATAAAGCTTTACTCAGTGAGTTGCCTCCTTGCTCGAGCCACTTAGAGGCATCAAGTTTTCTTGTTTCGCCGAAATCAAGCATGGCAGGAAAGGAACAATAGTTAGAATTTTGTTTCCTTTTTTTAGCACACCTTGTTTTGCGAAATCTAAAACATGCACCCCCCTCTTGTTAGAATATTAGTTAATGAAGTTCAAGTTACGTTCTTATTAACTAGCATCGTGCCGCCGGATCGTCCAGAAGCCGCTCTTGGTAAATACCGGCCCTAGAGCTCACAATTAAAACAAATAGGCAGAAAAAAGCAACCAGTGCAATTCAAGTTTGGTGATCAATTAATCATAAAAAATTGTATATTTGTAATCAGGCCATACGGAGCATCTCATAACCCTGAGAGTGTTTTTTTTAGGCATCTGTTTAAATACAATTCCCAAAAATGTAACAGTGTCGTATCAAATCGTATACCAATCGGTAGGAACGGCTGGTCATGTTGATAATATTTAGGTAAATGATCACTATATACAACATAAAAAAGCGCCAGGGCTAGTTTTGTTTTATTTCTTCTATATATATCTGACAGGCACCACCCTAGCCATACAGCTTCGGCTTTAACAACGTTGACGAGTTTGGCACCCGCATGACCCGTCAGGAGACAGGCGATGAGTTGAACAACGAGGTCGGCTCCTACGGATACGCACATGCTCTCGGCGTCACTCGTACGGTGAGGTATGTCGCCGACGCCGCCGGTTTCCGCGCTAGCGTCGAGACCAACGAACCAGGCACCAAGACCTCCGCCCCAGCCACGCCCAGTCGTCGTGAAGGCTGTTCAACCAGCTCCAGTGGATGTACACTCTGTACCCACCGCTCCAGTCGCTGTCAAAGCCCTTCACGGTGCACAAGCGGTCCCCGCCGACAACATAGGCTACGGACACCGATCTCCCGTTACCTATGCTGTTGCCAAGCACTTCTAAGGAAGTAATAAAACATCATAATCTCATGCTTCCGAGGTATGGTAGTTTTCATGCTCGCAAAAGAAGTGATGGTTTTATAAAAGCCAAGATAAGCGTGTTTAAAATGCTATACATCCATTAAGAGAGTCGACGGAAATGAGCAGGCAGACGTGACCGCCATGAAGGAATTACTCAACCGTAGATGTTAAACCGAAACTGGGGCACGAAATAAATGCGAGTGGTGAAACGAGGAGTGTGATGTTACTTACCAAATCCCTATTATAAATTTCCACCAGATTGACTGCGCACTAACTGTAATTTATATTTGATCAACTTGCTTGAAAGCAGCCTGGACTCTAAAAATCTCTCTCGACAGATGAACCTGTAACTTCTTTGTTCAAATAGCAACTTGTCTAATATGAGATCTGCACCGGGAATGTTTGGGGCGCTTGTTCTCATATAAGAAACGTGTAGTTTATCTTTTTAGTGTAAAAGCGTAGGAAAAATTTGGAAGAATTTTCAGCGTCAAAATGAAAAAAGATATATAAAAGGGAACGGTGATGCGGGCCATGTGTCCAACCTTTAAAGTCTGATGGCCGGTTAGGATGGGGGCCCAGGTAGTTAAGATGGCGCCGACGGGTCCCTTGAAGGCCCGGGCACATCGAACGGAGATGCTCAACATCCGACTTCCGGAGTGGGGTGTTACGACTGGCTCCCTTGGCTCCGCCCTGGAGTTGACCTTCACCTGTCGCCAACGGCAGCAAAGCCTATTGTCACGTTGGGCCCCGGCGTGCGCCAACAGCGCTAGACAGTCACGTTCAGATTCACGAGACCGACCTTTGAGTCATCGGGCTGGTGGTGGCCTTCGAGGAGGGCTCCAAACACAAAAAGAACGTCTCCCGGAGGCCACGAGACCATCTGGGATCGCCAGCCTTCGCAGGGAGAAACACCGTCGTGCGTGTGCGTGCCTGTGTGTGTGTGTGTGTGGGTGGGTCTACCAGTGTTGGGTTTCAGCAGGAGCGTCGACTCCTTCCATCAGCCACCGAAGCGGGGCAAGAACGTGAAGGGATTGCATCATCTGCCCTTGGAGAAAGAACACCAGGAAATTGCATCAGCCGCCCCGAACTTCGAACACCACGTGAACACTCGAACGCCGGGGAAGGTCCTCTCTCGCTCCGCGAACCTTCTCGCGCCCAGAGGGTTATATAACTTGGGCTCTCGCCGACTGCCGACTGCCGATTGCCGATTAACCAGTCGACCATGCTACTTGTATATTCACTGTATATAAAAGTTCTACTTCAGTACCCCCACTCCTGGCCTATTTCCTCGAGGCCATGCTAGCAGCGAGCCACCGCCCCGACTCTTGGTTCCGCGCCTGACATCGTCTTCCTCCCAAACGCAACAGGGGCGAGACAAAAGGGACAGCAGATGGATGTCGTGGTATGACCCCATCTGGAGCGGAATGCCAGTGCGATCGCCGCATCCACAAAACCTACTCCTCGGATCGAAACCTCTTCTAGGTAGGTAAGACCTCCTGGGACGTTAAAACCACGCGGAGAAATAGGAGCTTGTGTGGAGCGCTGCAGAGTATCCTTGTAAATGAGAAGACTATTCATGGCCGGAAGCTTAAGAGGAAAAAGCGGATAGACTGGCGTTGGAGGATGACAAACAGCGTCTGCCGCGGCATGAGCGGGAACACTAAATGGCGTTTCCAGCAGACTCGGACCGGGCAAATGTAGTCGGCCACAAACCTATGAACGTTTGTCTACATACCGAAGGGGCAGTAACCCAACGTAGGACGTGAACAGCCTACATCACATTTGTGTAAGAAATGACACGAGGATGGCGAAGAATAGCAATAAGAGGCAATAGAGTGGACAGACCATTTTGGAGGGCCACATATTATGCCATGCTGTTGCTGGAATTATCTCGAATGATTGCGTTGTTTTGCTGTAGCAGCCAAATACCACAACTAAAAAAAACGTGAACTTTGTTGTGTCTACAAGCTGATCCTGGCTGCTGGTAGACGAGGACGAAGAAGAGGAGATACGAACGGAGCACGAGATGGAGCAGTTGGTTTTTCCGTCCTGTCTTACCTAGTCGCTCGTATTAAAAACACAACAATTGGCGCAGTCGACAAAGCCTCAACTCCAGCATGAAGGTCGATCCACCACCGCCTTTCCTACCGGCCCCAGGCAAGCCTGCAATTCCATGGAACGAATGGTACGACATTTTCGAGACGTACATGATCGCTTCCGGCGGGTCGACGATGGCAGACGCCAGAAGAACGGCTATCCTACTCAGTTCACTTGGAGTTGAGGGTCAACGGACCTATCGCAAGCTACCTGACCTTCCAGACATGTCCGCAACGAACCGCGGTACATCACCAAGTACCTCAACTGCTCCTTCGGAATCGGGCACTCCTGCAACGCCCGTTACCACAGCCTACGAAGCAGCGGTCAGGAAGTTGCGAAAATTCTTCATGCCGGCCATCAACAAAACGGCCGAGAGATTTGTTTTTCGGTCCCGTGCTCAGATGCCCGGCGAGACAGCGCAAGAGTACGTTACAGCCCTCCGTGTCCTTGCCACCAATTGCCAATTCGGAGTAATGACAGATGAAATGATCTGTGATCAGCTTGTCGAAAAAACGGTCCATTCCGAAGTTAGGAACCGCCTCCTCTTAGAGTCCGAGCTTTCCCTGGAATCTGCTATTGCCATCGCCTCTCAAGTTGAGCAAGCGATGAAGGAGGCCAAGCTCTTGACGGAAGAGGGATCCAGTTCACAAGTGGCAAAGATAAAAGCCAAGAATCCGAGGGCAAGTCCCAGCAAGTCGTCCGGCACTTGTTACAGATGTGGGTCACCGCACCACATGGCGGACCATCCTAAGTGCCCGGCAAAGAACGAAGCTTGCAGAAAATGCAACAAGAAGGGACACTTCGCCTCCGTTTGCAAGCAGGGAGTTTCACAAGCAAAATCCCATGTACGAAGAGTGGAACAAGCGCACGACCAAGTCCAGGTGCTAACTACCAGCTTTACCAAACAATCGATTACGTGCGAGATACATCTGGCGCATGTTCCCACCAAACTTTTAGTCGACACGGGTTCATCCGTTTCAATCCTGCCGGAAGACGTCTACCGAAGACACTTCCACTCTTACAAGTTGGAAGCTTCGAGTACAACACTTCTGGACTACTCCGGAAAAGACATTCCCGTTCTGCGGAAATTCGACGCACCCGTGCAGTTCGCGCAAAGGAGCGGCACCTGCACATTCCACGTCGTACGAACAGGCGCGGCTGTCATGGGCCTAAACGCCTTACGTGCGTTGGACATCCAACTAAACTTTGCTCCTCCCAACGGTGGACAGGTGGCAACGGTCTCCGCGAGAAACCTTCCAGAGATCGCACAAGACTTCCCCATCTGTTCTCCGAGGGATTAGGTCATGCGAAAGGATTTGTACATAAGGTAAAGACGAAAGATTCCGTCACTCCTTTCCAACAAAAGCTACGAAGACTACCTTTCGCAGTGCGCGAGAAAGTTTCTGAGGAACTGGCGAAGCTGGAACGCTCCGGGGTGATCGAGCGCATCGATGCTTCGGAGTGGGTGTCTCCCATCGTGGTGGCCCGCAAGAAGAATGGGGAGATCCGGCTCTGTGTAGACCTACGCAAGCCGAACACTGCAATAGTTTTGGATTCCAACCCTCTACCGTGCCCCGACGAACTTTTTCATCAGCTTTCCGGTGCCCGCGTCTTCAGCAAGCTAGACCTCTCGTCGGCGTATCACCAGTTGGACCTGGCAGAGGAAAGCAGAGACCTAACGGCATTTGTGACGCATGAAGGTCTCTTCAGGTTCACCAGAGTATGTTTCGGGCTGGCATCCGCCGCCCCTGCCTTTCAAAAAATGATGGACTGCATACTCCGAGGTACTCCAGGTACCATCGTCTACCTGGATGATGTACTTATTTTCGGACACACATGAGAAGAGCATGATGCCCGCCTGAGGCAGGTTCTTTCACGCCTTCAAGATGCAGGCTTGAAACTAAACCAGCAGAAATGTCTTTTTGCAGTCCAGCAGCTTCAATTCTTAGGACATGAGCTGACACCGCAGGGAATCAAGCCATGCCAAGATAATATTGAGGCTATCATGCAGGCTTCACCCCCCACAGACGTAACATCACTACGATCGCTACTCGGCCTGCTCACATATTACCTCAAGTTCGTACCGAACTTTGCGACCATCGTGGAGCCTCTGCACGCGCTCCTGCGGAAGGATCTCCCCTTCCAATGGAAAAAGGCACAAAATGAGGCATTCACTGCTGTCAAGGATCTGATACGGAACTGCGTTCCACTGACTGTTTTCGACGTGGCGCTGCCCACCGTCGTCACAACGGATGCATCTAATTACGGATTAGGCGCGGTTCTACAGCAAGTACATCCGGAAGGAACTCGAACGGTGTCGTTCGCATCGCGAACACTTTCAAGCGCCGAACGCAACTACTCTGCAGGGGAGAAAGAGGCATTGGCGTGCCTTTGGGCCTGTGAGAAATGGCACGTTTTTCTCTTCGGGCGCCATTTCACGCTCAAGACGGATCATCAGGCTCTCGTTACTTTGCTTTCTACACAAGGAACCGGTCGACAACCAATGAGGATAGCCAGATGGGCTATGCGACTCCTCAGGTATGACTACGAGGTACATTACCAGAAAGGAAACGAGAATGTCGTAGCAGACGCACTGTCACGCCTGCCTACTCCGAATCCTTCAGATAGCAGCGAGTGTAGTGACAACGAGGAAGAATTCACTTGCCTGGTACGCAATTTATGCACAATCGATCAAGAAGAAATCAAGAAAGAAACCAGGCAAGACCCTGATTTGCCTCGAGTAATTCAGTGTATCTGCACCGGATGGGGTCACGAGGAACAACGTGATAAAGTACTATCAACATACTACAAGTTGCGAGAAGAGCTTTCCTCCGTGGATGGCTTACTACTACGTGGTGAAGTGTTGGTTCCACCTATTTCGCTACGGCGTCGACTCATCGATCTAGCTCACGAGTCACATCCAGGAATTGTGCGGACGAAGCAGCGTCTACGCCAGCGCTTCTGGTGGCCCAGAATGGACATCGAAGTCGACACCTACATTAGAGACTGCCACATCTGTCAGACGAACGACAAGACAGCTGTGACGGCGGCGACACCCCTACAACCAGTTCCATTCCCATCAGGGGCATGGAGACAACTAGGAATAGACATTGTCGGACCTTTCTACAAACTTCCATCGCAAGTCAGATTTGCAGTCACCCTAGTCGACTACTTCAGTAAGTGGCCAGAGGTAGCTTTTTGTAACCAAGTTACGGCTGAAGCTGTATGTGAATTCCTCATTAGAATCTTCAGCCGGGAAGGGTATCCGGAAGTGATTGTTTCTGATCATGGCCCACAGTTTGAATCCCGCATCTTCCAGGAGTTCCTGAAGTTCAGATGGATTTCCCACCATCGGTCTGCGATATACCATCCACAAGCAAATGGTCAGGTTGAGCGCTTCAACCGAGTGCTTAAACAGTACGTCCAAACTATCCTGCAGGAACAAGGCAACGTTCGTACAGGCCTTGAGGAGTTTCTGGGTGTCTACCGAAGCACACCACATGCAGCGACGAAGCTCTCCCCCGCTGAGCTCATCCACGGACGTAAAATGCGGACCCGTATGGACATCGTGGGCTTCCCAAGTTTTGACAAGCCAGTTCAGATCGAGATGCAGCAACTCCGCCAACGCATTGCTGATTACCAGAAGCACAGCAAGCAATACACAGATGATAGGCGGAGAGCCAAACCATTTACAGCGGGTGTAGGAGATTATGTATGGGTAAAGATCCCTACACACCGACCGAAGGGAACACCATCGTTTGGCCCCCTGAAAGAATTCATGAAGCGATGGGACCAAGCACCTTCGTCACGTCAGGAGGAGGATGCTGGAATTCGTCGAGGTTGTCTCGAACACGCATTCCAGCAAGACACGAAGTACAGGTGGACTACGCAAATCCAGAAGCTGGAGCAGATACACAGCTGCCGCTTCCAGCTCCACGAAAGTCCACAAGGAATAAGAAACCTCCAGACAGGTTCTCCCCCTGTTGAACTCTGCTTCGAGGGGGATTGTGTTGTGTCTACAAGCTGATCCTGGCTGCTGGTAGACGAGGACGAAGAAGGGAGGATACAAACGGAGCACGAGATGGAGCAGTTGGTTTTTCCGTCCTGTCTTACCTAGTCGCTCGTATTAAAAACACAACAAATTTTTTGTCTGTTTGTAATATTTGCGATCTGACACTGCGGTTGACGTCAATATATGCGGCGTACGTTTTTTTCAGTGCTCTACTTCTTTACACCCGTCTCAGCACACCTGACTCTTCGATCGGATGCAGTAGATCAAGTATCGCCAAACGTGCATTGTCACGGCGCCCGCTGACCTCTGCACAATTTCGATCACCCGGTAATTCAATCACGCGGATTAACTCTGCGCGATTGGTTTATATGGTAATTGCAAATCACCAGCTAAACGAAAATCAACCGCAATAACCCGTTGAGGAGTCGACTTCGTTCAGCCCTATTTTTCTTGTAGCGGCGTCTACGCTCACGGCGCTCTTTATCCGTTTCCTTAGCTGTTAACGCGTGGCATGCACACTTCATAGCAATTTCTATAATGAATATACCGACGAAAATCGTAGTTTAAAACACCAATCAACCAATTAGCGTCGGGCTTGGTTGTGACGTCGTGCGTAATGTCATACCAGGCTTAGCCAATCAGCATTGAAACAATCGGGGGCTTCACAAATTTTTCGATCCCCAAACGAGGCGAATAACGTTTCACATTAAAAGCGGGAACAGGCGCGAGGGATCGAATCCCGGCTACCGGCGTGGAAGCCAAGTGCTATGCCGACTTAGCTATGGAGACAGCATACAGGAACGGGATGAGAAAAGCAGGTCGCGTAAGCAAGCTTGCGGAGCATAAAGGGGTGGAAAGGGCAAGAAAAAAACGAGCAGAAACAGGTGGTGCGGAGAGGCCGATCAGAACGAGGAGTAAAACGTGCCGAAAAACGCGCTTGCCCTCTTTTTTGTGAACCAGAATATTCAGCGCAACGTTTTTGTACCCGGATGGTGTTATAGGGAAGCGTTATAGGGAAGCGCGTTACGCCATCACATAGATATGATCGCGTAACGGAATACGTTCTCATACAAAACCCTGCCCTAGGTACCGCCTGGACTAAGATTGCCAACCACCCCAGGCACTGAGAGTATAATGGTCATCCTCCCGTAAGCATCACCGAACTAAAAGCCTCACCGAGTCTATAAAGCTATAGAATTTAAACGCGTTTGGCGGCACGACCAAATAAACAGGCAATTTGTATAGCGGTTATAGCACGCACACGCTTACCCAGTGTATTGCTGTCATAGCGCGTTCTCACTGGAAGCGGACCGCAAACGCGAGGCGGATCCGCGCGTTCTCAACAGCAAAGTGGCTAGGATCAAGCGGTTGGAGCAAATTGTTTACCCACCGTTTCGGGACCGATCTGTCCCAACCGCTTTCACAAACCGCAAAGCGGCAACCAATCACAACGTGACGCTGACGTGACGTCAGTGACTTTCGAAACAAGATGGCACCTGTCGCTGGTGAGGCGTCCAAGGCGCTGTAGTCCTAGCGTTACAGCAGACAAATCAACAGAGAAATGTGATGTTCGCGTCCGTCTCTTGAAGCCGCCGCATAAAGAATTGACTCGTAATCTTAACGGGCTTCGCACCGGTAATTTGGTTCGGGCAAGAGTTTGTTTATTATTCCGGGTGCCACAGCCCGAAGCTCGCTGCCTTGTTAGTCTCTGCCCGTAGAACGTCGGAACCCGCCCCTGATCGACCGAAATGTCAGCTTTTGTATCCACTGAGACAGTCGCATGAACTATTGAAAGCTTACGACAACGTGCATGACCACCACGAAGGCCTATAGAGACGTCACGACCCTGATGGCGTAGCCAACGCACTACCGCGGAGCGGGCAGGGTACCTGCGCTAGCTCGACCTGTAAAGTTTACTACAAACAAATGAAATAAAGGGAACATACTCAAGGAATAAAGTGTGCGTACCAGACGTTGCAGAGGTAATCGATACGGCGTTTATTTGAGCTTTATGTCAAACAAACAGTAGACTCGATCGACATGCGAGTGACGAGGGGAGAGTCCGTTACCAACAATGTCATGACCGGCAAGCACCAAACACATTCCCCGGCACTACGGTCCACGCCACCACACTTATTTTCGAAAATGATAAGAGCAAACGGGGGGGGGGGGGGTGAATCTGGCCTTCCATCCCGAAAACAATTCCCTATTGGAAAGATCAGTTCAAACTGGTACCAGTTTCAAACTTGGTTATTGCTCCAGTTTGACCAGTTTCATAATGGTTGAACTGGTCAAGGTGGTTCGAACTGGACACACTGGTTGACTGGGCATGGCGGTTGAACTGGTCATACTGGTTGACTGGTCATGATAATTGAACTGGTCATGGTGGTTGAACTGGTCACACTGGTTTGACAAAAAATATTTTCATTTCTTCACGCCACCACTGCGCTTCAGAAATCTTTATTGCACACAAAGGTAGGCACAATACGGCTACTACATGCATCAGCTGAACATACATTGAGCGCATACATATACAGGGCTCATAAAAACATCAATACAACAGCAAACTCACACGACCACTACTTCCGAGCTCTTCGTTTCCGTCTTTTATACTGGTCGTTTTGAGCATACGGAATTTCTCGGTGACCGCCTAAGCAATAAAAAATATTCACAGCATGTTGATCTTTTTTCAAGCAATGTCATACCTCTGAGAGTATTCTGAACGGCTCAGGGGATGAATCTCTTAGTAAGAAGTAAACGCTCCATCATGCCGTAATATTTTGAAAGCCAATAAATCAAAGTACGAAAGCCAATAAATAAAGTGAGAAAGAGGGATCAAACTGGTAACCAGTTAGACCAGGTAGGCCAATCTGGCGACCAGTTTCGTCAATCTGGTGACCAGTTCGGCCAATCTGGTGACCAGTTCGGACAATCTGGTGACCAGTTCGGACAATCTGGTGACCAGTTCGGCCAATCTGGTGACCAGTCAGGCCAATCTGGTGACCAGTTAGAAGGTAACCTGGGGACCAGTTAGAAGGTAACCTGGGGACTACCAATTGCACCAGTTTGATTTCCTGTTAGACCAGTCTGACCAGTCCAAATACCAGTCTGACCAGTTAGATTTTCAAACTGGTCTTTCCAATTAGAAAGTCAGCCTGTTCATGCGGGAAGGGTCCACTTCAAAGAAAAGGTCGGGGACATCCTCTTGTGAGTCAGCAAGGCGCGCCTAGCTGGGCTTTGCTTGAGGGCGAAGTCGAGGGAGTCGCAGGCAAGTTTTGCGGGCCCATGTCTCTTTTGTCGCTGCCTGAACTCGTAATGCGTGCGAACATCCCGAACAAAAACCTTCCGAGTGCCAAAATAGAAAATGTGTGGCTTTGTACTGTGGATTAAAGTGGATTTTGGATTGTAAAACAGGTTGCCAAACGCAAGTCCCAGAAGACTCACGCGTGATCGCCGAGGAACCGCCAACCGCCTCTCGGTGTGTCTGAACGGGGTCGCTCGCGAACCGCATCCGCAACCGCTTCGCGAATGCGGATACGCTTCCAGTGTGAATGAGCCATAAGTGACGTTTTGTGTGCTTTAGGATAAAAGAAGACGCAAAATACATTTTAGCCGCAAAGAGTGAGACTTGAGCTGAATCAAAAGGTAGTTTCACATTCATCTTGTGACGAGCTGTTTGTTCGATGTGAACACTTACAATTAAAATATTTTAACGAGTACAAGATGTCTACACTTCTCATCGGTGAGGTGACACATGCCTATGATGACATTGTGAAGGGACGACGAAGGCTGATATCTTTTCTGTTCTCTTTTGTAACCTGTCGTGTTTTCATCACCCAAGTAAAATATGCCAAGGAATTGGAAATATTACGCAAAAGACTGCTGCTGCGCATGCTAAGTACGCGTTTTACACCAGTTAAACAGATATGGGAGCTTTCTGAAGGCATTTATGGAAGGGTATGAAGTTACCGTGACAGCGGAATGGAAATTGAATGTCAGTGTTATCCTATTACATTTAGGACACAAAGAGACGAGTCACTAAGGCACTTTCAAATAAACTATTAAGACTGAGATGCGGCTGAATAATATATTATTATTGTTGCGAATGTACCGATAAAAGTTGTTATATCTCAACTGGGTATCCTTAAGCAAAGTTAAGGAGAACGTTCTACGAATAGGGTAAAAAAATGTTTTTCTTTCTTTTCGCAAGTAATACTCACGTACTTGATCCCTTCAAGTTCGAACAGAGAATGTAATCCATAGCTTCGCAGCTATTTTATTATCCTTCATTTATTACAAAGCTTTTCTATGACATGCGCTGGCTGCACAAAAACAAATTGCTTTAATGAATCCAGCAGAAATTAACAAACCATAAAATGAGTACTTCATACTTTATGACAGCGACCTCAGGTGGGTCGCGACAGACTGAATGGAGGGTTGCGAACCGCTTCGGGAAATTGAAGCGATTCAAACAATTGTCTTCTCATTTGTGACATCGATAAAAACAAAGTGCAGGTCGCAGCGCAACATGCTAGTTGCAGTTGAAGTTGCTGTGTCTAAATTTCTACCTTGTTTCTTGAAACTGTGCTTTAGCAAACAGGCTGGCTTTAGACACTTGGAAGAGCCATCACAGCCCTGCTGGGCAGTGATGACTTTTTTTCTCTGTTTTGCGATGGCCTTTTGCCTAGCTGACTCCCCCTGAACGATTATTACAGCTGACATATAATGTTTCAGCGTAAATTTTGTTTATTACTGCACATGCACGGAAAAATATGTCTTTTAATATAGCAAGAACCGGGGATGGGGAGAGGGGGGGGGGGGTCCCGACGCACTTTTGTTTGCTTTAAGTGGGTCGTAGTGTAGTAGAGTTTTGATGCACTGCTCTATGGGATAATTAACTTGTCCTATTTTGTATCCACTGCCCATTCGCAGTAAAATTACCACAACTCGTCACAAAAGTTTGGACATTTTACTGCCGTAATTTTAGATGCGGAGCATCTCTTGCTCGGGTCTATGTCCCGCGGCGTCGGCGTCGTCCGCACTCACACTACGCATACGCAACTCTCCTCCTTCCCTCTCTCCAACAGCTGCGCGTTACTCTCTCCGCTCTCTCTCTCTGCCAGCTGCGTGCACTTCGCGTGCGTTCGCTTCTACTCACACCGCGCGCGCATGCGCAACTCTCCTCCTCTAGTCTCCTCTCCTTCAAGTGTGAATATAAGCAGCGGTAGCGCGCTGCGCGCGTTCCCCCGGAGGAGTGAAAGGAGGATAGCTTTGGGCGCGCGGGTCGCAGCGCCACGCCAGGGCTTTCCAGTGGGGTGGGCTTTCCCGCAACTCTGCGGCTGTCGTCTGCTAGCGTTTCTCGGCCGCTCGCGTCCGCCGCAGCCCAAATCCGGCCGGCCAAAAGAAATCAGTCAAGAAGGGAATAAATTAATTACGATCCGCGATGCTCCGCATCACCCCATGGTTCCCCTCGGGAAGATGGTGTAATTTTTGTTTCCACTGTTTCTAGGAACGTGACACTAAAACACATGTATTGACGGCTCGCTAAATGGTGGATTGCAATGAGTAAAATATGGCATAAATTAGGACTTAGTTAAATATGATATGACTCGTTAGCACCCTGGCTTTACCACCATTAGTGCCGTCGAATATGTTTCTCTTCGTCAAAATATGTACGATGTTACTTAAATGAAGAATGATATAATCGTTTTCTAAGGTACAACGATCCCTGGTATGTTACTTAAACCCCGTTTAAAGCGGCAGCGCAATCCTCCAATACCTATAAAGTTGTGAGAAAACACGATATATTAATACCGTGCCGTACCTTCGACAATTGTAAACACAAATGTTAAAAAAATTCATCAGAGCGAGACTATTCATTTTTTATGATTCGTGCTGACTTTTGCTCAACTCAAGCCATATATCGGTTTCAAAGTTTAGATAACAATATAATCCTTCCACGGGAGAATCTAATCTCAATATAATCAAAATTGTAGTTTCAAATCTCAAGGGAATGTGCGCTCAATGCAATCCAATGCCCTTAGTCTGTGTGGTGTGCGATAATATTCAAAATACCAAAATACTAAAGTTGCTAAAATTAATTTTTAGCTACCTGGGCCGGCTTGCTAGAACAGCGTCTCAGCTGAGACTGGGTGAAAGAAAGCACTGCAAAGGCTGGGGCGCGTGAGCGTCTTGAGACGCAGCTTGAGTACCGCTCAGCTCGTGCGCTGGCTTTGGCAGTGCTTTCTTTCACCCAGTCTCAACTGAGACGCTGGTTCTAGCAAGCCGGCCCTGGTTCCCTTACTTACAGTGCAGAAAAAAGAACACCGCACATTTTACTTTTTGAAAACAACAAGCAAACATGTCAAGTATACAAGTCGACAAAAAAACAAAAAAAAACGCCGTTTAATTAGAATTATAGAAAACAAGATTTCTTATATATTTTAACTTTATTTTAAAATATGTGCCTTCCTGGTAAAAATCCGGCGCATCTATGGCAGCTCCAGGTAAATCCGACTTGTAAATTAGCACGTTCCTCAAATTCCGCTCCTCCTAAAGAATTCTCGTCCCAAAGCCATGAAACTCACGATCGTATAGTTGGCATTGTTTATTTTTCTTTGTTCGTCACTGCATAGTAGACGAGATCGTCGGCATCACATTTCGGTGTTTCTGGAATGCGCATTTACAAAGGAAGGAACATGACTACAGAAAAACCAAAGGCAATGTTGCTGAATACCTACATGCCGGGGGTATCACAGGGCACTCACTTTGAAGCCAGTGATTTTTCTAACAAAAAAAGAGTAACAATGACGTAATAATTAGAGCCGTACGTAATTACCAGAAGTCAGTATCGCTACAATTACCACAAAACAACTGGGTCCAGCGGGTAAGCATGCGCTCACTTACTGCGCACGTGCGTACTTCTCAAGGGTTGAACGGCAGTACGTGTGAATGTCACAGAGCGGGTGTGTGAAAACCAGCTCAACTTCTGATACGTGCTGAATATAAAACGCAAAGAGAGGTTGCAACGCAGTGGTAATTAAAAATATATACGTTTAAAAATAGCAGGTCTTGTGCCGTTGCACTTCCTGCGCATAGCGCCAGACAAGGCCAGACGATTAAACCCTTTCCACAGTTTACTTTCTGTGGAATTCCACGACAACGCATTTTTCTACTCGATGTTACTACCGAATAATCGTTCTTGCGTCTCACTGACTGCAAGGAAAGGGGGTTCGTATTTCGTTGGAGAGGAGATGTAATGGGGAGCTAAGAGTATATAAAGCTCCCCTGTCAGCCAGTTCACTATCCATTCCAATTCTTAATCGGAATAGCATTCACCATGTTCTCTAAGGTGGGCCTACATGTCACAGACTTGGAGATTGATGAACAAATTTAATTACTTTCTAATAATTAGTGAAGGTACATTTAGCTGAAAATGAAACGTGACAGTTTACTATATAGTCTTAATTAAAATTAAATTAAAGGCTAGGTACGCGTAACTAATAATAATGACAGTCTTCATTTTGTGTATGTTGCATAGGGGATGTGACGCTAGCCTTGTTTGGAAATCTTGCTGATAAAAGCTTGTCTTTTTCTATTTAGGTTTTCCTGTGCTGCTTCTTCGCCTTCGCGGCTTCCCAGGTTGTTGTGCATAACGTAAGTTTTGGATCGTGTACTTTATTTATTTTTTTTGGTGGGGGGGGGAGGGGGAGATTGGTAGGTCGGGAATGATGATGGCTTGCATGAGTCAGCGGCATCTGGTTTGCAGCAGGGAGGTTTTTTCAGCACTAACAAATTCAGTAAACATCTTAAAATTCAGAAATCCCATATTTCGATAAAGCCAAGTGACGTCAGAATGCACCACAACATACTAAATGGAGATCGCAACCAAACGGCCTGAAAATATTTATGGTGATGTATTTAGCGGCACTAAAGGCGGCGCTTATTCCCCGAACGTATTTAAATACAAGTTTACAAAAGCATTGGCGTGCCCTCTAATGAATGCATTGTACCACTATATTGCTAGCGTTGCCTAGGTAGGTACAGCACTTTGTAATAATGAATCCTTACGTTTTCTTTGTGCAGCCACCCCAACCCTACAGCTTCGGCTACGACAACACCGACGAGTTCGGAACCCGCATGACCCGCCAGGAGACCGGTGATGAGTTTAACAACAAGGTCGGCTCGTACGGCTACGTCGACGCCCTCGGCGTCGCCCGTACCGTCAACTACGTAGCCGACGCCGCTGGCTTCCGCGTCAATGTCGATACCAACGAGCCAGGCACCAAGACTTCCGCCCCAGCCCATGCTCAAATCCTTTCCTCAGCTGCCGAGGGCCCACACCCAGTCGTGGTAAACGCCGTCCACGCTGCTCCAGTTGCCGTCCGCGCAGTCCACGGAGCCCCAGTGGTCCACGCAGCTCCCTTCGGCTACGCTCGGCACGCTGCTCCACTCGCCTACAACTTCGGCCATGCCAGGCTTGTTTAAACGACATTGCTATCTGTGTGCGAACTTGTGTGTGTAATATAAACTTTATTGGTCTCTATGTTGTGGTCTTGGTCATTTCACGTGACTAGGACAGGCAACAAACTACCGCTGCAGTAAAAGAAGTTAAAGCTGCTCCGAGAATATTTAGTCAACACTGAAGGAGGAACAGAGGAGATTTTCATGTCGGGATTCTTTTTGAGAGCTTGGTTGGAGTTTGTTCATTTAAAGCCTCCCCCAACAAACTTTTTGTAAAAATTGTTTACTTAAGAAATATCAGATATTCATGTAAAACGACAATAATGCAGCAACCATTTAATTTGACTCTTAGCACTGATAGATATGGGCGACAGTGCAATGAGAACGTCTGATATAATGAGAACGTCTAATAAAAACCAGGGTTGGCAAACAAAAAAAAAGTCTCGCTAAAAGAATTTTGAAAAAATGAAAACTGCTTAAACCGATATATTTAAGGTGCAGGTTAACAATGACCGTTTTAACATCATTTTTCGATGTTTGCCCCTATAGTATCACAATGGCATCACAAGCATTATTGTGACTGACAATGATTTTGTTGAAATTAAGTAAATACAACAACCCCATGACTAACTAATTTAAGTAGCTTAGCTATTTGCGATTGATCAGCGTAAACTGGAGTACAGTTTCGAGCGCGAGAAAACACAACATTACTCGAAAAGCGCTAAAATTGTCGGCTACATCAACACGGCAATTTCTTCCGCTAAATTAAGTCATAAAACCGATAAATGTAGTGTAAATACCGCTAAAATGGAAACACTGGGAGAAGCTAATATTAAGTTTGTAGATGTTTTGAAAAGAAGTGTATATGAAAGTTTAATATATGAACTCAAAGTATATTACAACACGATGCTCAATAATGTTTTGGCTTTTGATACTTCGCTGGATGTCGAGGTAAAACCTTCAAGAAGGTAAAAGAGGTGGACATTAGATGATGCACACTCATGCATAATAATCTGTGAAACAAATAAAATTCTTCAAAGCAATTGTACCTCGGTAACTTTGTAGCTTGTGGCATGAATGGAACTTAAATAATTCATTGTGTCGTTTAAAGTAGCCTCGCAGACGCGAGTGCCTCTGCTGTTTTCTGTGAACTATTTTTTTCGGTCCCAGGAGGGACGGATAAACACTTGTAAACATGTTCAAAACATTATGCTTCTACAAAGTTTATTTCTATATCAACGCAATTACTCCTTCAAGAAAACCTTATACACCAACTCATGTTTACAAACAAACCGGAGCGCCCGGAGCGCCCCTAGCGGACGCCACCGGCGCCGCGCATGCGCGATGGGGGTGTGGGCAAGAAACTCGCCGTCGCCCATAAACACACCATTGAAATGCGATGTTGTCGGCGTCAGTGTGAGTCCCCCTGCCCTTTTTCGCGTTCGAATTGTTGGTTCTACGTCCTCCTGGCGATGTCTGACTATCTTGAGCGGCGTCAGCGAAATTACCGAGGCTCGTTACACCGCAAAACTTCGCGTGAATAATGTGACATGTGGCGATTCATTCCGCGTGGACGCCGCAGAATGTACGCTAAAGCCTGATTCGCATGATGAGATTTCGCTCGGAATTTTCAGTCGCGACGCCGCTCGGGCTGCAAAAGCGTGAACCGTAGCTGAGATGGTCGACGTCGATACTGAAAATCGCAAGCAGAATCGGACCAACTGAATTAGGCATAACAAGTCGGTGAGGGTTACTGGAAAAAATTATCAACATCTCCTTGTATCTACTGTTTTCATCGAGCCTGCTTACCAACCTTCAAATTTAAGTCTTTTGAGGCCTGCACTTACTTCTTATGGCAAGTACCGGGCCAACATTTGGTCTACGGACCGGCGTCGCCTAAGAGAGCAGACGACAAGCAGAAACGTTTGAAAGAGCAGACGACAGTTCGAACAATCAGGCGGCCGTTTGAACTTGAAGACGCACTGAGCGTAGTCCGCGGGTGGTCCGCACAACTTGACGGTTTTCTGGCGTTCATGTTGGAACAAAACAAATAAATCTGATGACCACAAGTATCCGTGAATTCAACCCAAAGTGCTTCCCGCCCAAGCAATCGTTGTCCGACGGCGTCTGCTTTTCCCTTTTCACGGCACATATCCAGATTCTTGGACGAACCGAGCACGTGAAAACTGACCTTCAAACCTTTCTCGACACTTTTGGTACGGCCCCAGGCGCGGCGTTTTGACGAGAAGGCAGGTTTTTGTCTGGTTCCTTTCAAAATAACGCAGGAATACACGTCTGGCATGGGGACTTCTGCCCACAGCCCCAGACCGGAAGTGCGACCGACGCGCCACCACCGCGCCGTGACGTCACAGAGATGAGTTCGTGTATAAACACCAAATTCAAATACAACAAGGGGTATTTTACCATCTATAGATACTTGGGGTTACCCTAGTTCAAATGCGGGGTGTTCCCATGGGTTTAGATCTTAGACATATATGTATAGCAGTGATTGACCGAAGCCTTAATACCCAGTAAACAGTAGTGGCCTGTTACTACAATCAAGTGATCAAACAAAATTAAAGACGTTTACAATCCCTTGTAACGCCGAACTAGAGTGCAGCTCTTGAGCAGGAGGAAAGGAAGGTACGGAGAGGAGGGTATGCCCCTCCTCCTCATCCGTACCCTCCCCTCCTACTCTCCTGCTCTCCTTCCGTTTAGCAGGAAAACTTTCCCGCTAAATTTAGCCTGGAATTTTGTCCACTAAATTTAGCGGGAAATTCTTTCCGCTAATGTTTAGCAGGACATTTCTCACTAAATTGAGCGGGGAAGTTTTTCCACTAAATTTAGCGGGGAAAATTTCTCGCAAAATTTAGAGGAGAATTTTTTCCGCTAAATTTAGAGGGGAATTGTTTCCGCTAAATTTAACGGGCGACTTATTACGCTAAACTTAGCGGGGATCTTTTTCGCTAGATTAGCGAAAAGTTTTTCTGCTAAATTTAGCTGGGGAACTTTTTCCCACTAAATTTAACGGGGTACTTTTTCCACTAAATTTAGAGGGCGGAAATTTTCCGCTAATTTTAGCGGGGAAATTTTTCCGCTCAGTTTAGACGGAAGTTTTCGCGCTAAATTTAGCGGGGAATTTTACGCTAAATTTAGCGGGAATTTTACGCTGAATTTAACAGGAAGTTTTTAGCTAAATTTAATGGGGAAATTTTTCAGCTAACTTTAGCAGGGAAATTTACCCATAATGCAACGCGCGGTCACGCCACGGGTGACGTCACTTGTGACCCCCGTGACGTGATACATGACGTCACGTGCGTAGCCATTGGGGAATTGTAGTAGACCGTTTCTGCAGCCCGCTAAGCATCCGGATGGTGCTCCGTAATCCGCCACCAGACCTTGAGCTATGCAGATAAGGCTGGCGGCGCGCATGCGCAGCTGCAGCGTTTTCTTCACGGATACCGTAGGGAAGGAGAAAAACGGTCTACTACAATTCCCTATTATGGGAACTTCCCGTAATGCTACGCGCGGTTACGCCGACGGCGACATCGCTCGAGCCGGAAATGGGTGCCTAAGAGCTGCGCTCTCAAACATATTTCCCCCGACGCTATCACGTACGGCATATCCAGAGATAACCTAGAATAATGAGTCGTGCTTTGCGCTGATGTTACCCGTAAAAGTGCGTGCACGTTTCATGAATTGACGACGTGAACTTATTCGCGCGCAGCACCTACGTAGTAACACTCACTACATTTTGTATTATCATTGCCTTTGCCGCGATAGTCCGTTAAAAGGGTAATGTTCTCCTTTTCGGCACAGTTTCACAACTGGTAAGTTTGCAATTAAATGGATGCACGGCGCAGCTCTATGAACTGTACGGTAATCTACGTTCCGATACGTCTCAATTCGCGGAATGGCCGCTGTGGCGGAAACGGCGGCGCTGCGATCGCATCTACCACGACGTTGAAGTATTGGTTTGTCCCATAGACTTATTACAATAAACGCTAGAGGCTCAGCTGGCGCTAGTGTCTACGTGACTTCCGGTGGCAAATTGATGCAAAGAGCAAACAATCTACTTTTGCTGTCTTCCTGTGTATTCCGATTGAAAAACGTACGTGATATTTTTCTCTTTGACAGGGAATAATAGAAATCAGTACAGTTTCTTTACTTGTAACGGGTATCATGTAGCTTCATTCACATTATAAAAGTTTAATTTATTTAGTTAATGTTTTTTTTATTACTGAGCGATGTTTATGTTAGCCAAAATTGAGGCCGAGGTCTATGTTGTACCCATGATATGTCAATGCAAGCTACCAATACAAGCAAAACGAACAATTAAAAAAATGACCACATCTCCACGTGGTGAATGATGTTGATTGGGGCGAAGCGGCGTATGCTCTGTTTTCATCCATGTCAGAAAGAGAATGTGCATTCTAATCAACATATTTTCGCTCATTTACCATCTCCCATTGGTTCACAAAATACCCTCCGAATTTTGAAACGTGACTAGGATGTGCTCTGTTTAATAAATAAACAAACGTCGGCTCAAAACGAACCATCGATTACACTCGGAATAGAGGGAAAGAGTATCTACCATGTTCTCTAAGGTAAGCATCCGCCTTCGTTCCAGAATCTGCGTAACATCCATAAATATGCACTTAAAGGGGGGGTGCAACGATTTCCGCACTTCGGTCAAAGATTTGTGGAAGTTGCCCTCTGAAACTTTCGAAGTAAAGAACAGAAAACCGATTTCGCCTGCGTGTCCTAGTTGCTGCGTAAAAAAAATGAAAGCCGCTTACAACTCTCTGTAAGGCCGAATTGGAGTGCAGCTCTTGAGGAGGGGGAAGGTGCGGAGGGAGGGGGGTTCACGTGACCTTGGGGTCACGTGACCTCGGGGGGGGGGTCACGTGACCTTGGGGGTCACGTGACCTCGGGGGCCACGTGACCTCGGGGGTCACGTGACCTGGGGGTCACGTGACCTCGGGGGCCACGTGGCCTAGGGGGTCACGTGACCTCGGGGGCCACGTGGCCTAGGGGGTCACGTGACCTGGGGGTCACGTGACCTTGGGGGTCACGTGACCTTGAGGTGACCTTGATGTTACGCCGACGCCGACGCCGACGGCGACGCCGCTCAAACCGGAAACGGGCGCCTAAGAGCTGCGCTCTAAAATGAAAGCCGTTTACAACTCCCTGTAACGCCGAATTAGAGCGCAGCTCTTGAGGAGGAGGAGGGAAAGGTACTGAAGGGGGCGGGTCATGTGACCTCGGGGGTCACGTGACCTCGGGGGTCACGTGACCTTGACGATGACGATCCAATGACGTCATCGGTGACGTCACTGATGACGTCATCAGTGATGATGACGAAGACGATGCGGATGCCAATGACGTCATCAGTGACGTCACTGATGACGTCATCTATGATGATGATGCCGATGCCGATGACGTCATCAGTGACATCACTGATGAGGTCATCAGTGATGATGACGATGACAATGCGGATGCCAATGACGTCATCAGTGATGTCACTGTTGACGTCATCAGAAATGAGGACGATGACGATGCAGATGCCGATGACGTCACCAGGTTGCATGCAACCTGGATTGCATGCAACAGGTTGCATACATCTTGTTGCATGCCAGTTGCATGCAACAGGTTGCATGCAACCCAAGTTGCATGCCAGTTGTATGCAACAAGTTACATGCAACACGTTGCATGCAACCTGTTGCATGCAACTCCCGAAGGAACCCGAGGTCCTCCCGAGGTCCTCTCAAAGGAACCCGAGGTCCTCCCGAAGAAACCCGAGGTCCTCCCGAGGTCCTCCCGAAGGACCTCGGGTTCCTTCGGGACGACCTCGGGTTCCTTCGGGAGGAACTCGGGTCCCTTCGGAAAATTTACCCATAATGCACCGCGCAGTTACGCCGCACGGCGACGCGACGCCGCCTGCCGGAAACGGGCGCCTAAGAGCTGCGCTCTAAAAAAAGATAATTATTGGCATTTCGGGCACCCCTCAACTCACTCCCAGCCATCAGGGTCACACCTGGCCGCACTCCCAGTGACGTCATTCGGAGTGCCGTGTAGCTTTCCGTGTTCTATCTCGGAGGACGCTTCCTCTCCCTCTCTCCGCTGACATTATCGGGCGTTATGCTGCAGCTTAGAGCCGAGCGAGGTCACATAATCTTTTCGCCGTAGTTCCTTCGGCTACCACTTGGGGCTTCAGGTGGGGGCAAAAGCTCGACTTTTGCTTTGCGATTACGCAGCGGAATCGTGACCCTTTTAATGAAGGAGGTGTTTTCTCTATCCTCTGGGACACGATAAACAACGTAAAAATGACAAGATGCAAATTCTTTTAATCATAAAATCGTTGCACCGCTCCTTTAACGTTTTAATTGTCCATCAGTAGAATAACGGTTCACATATTTCATTCAGGTTCTTCTGTGCTGCCTTTTCGCCTACGTGGCCTGTGGTGTTCTTGTCGAACATGTAAGTACCCGGATAATTTAAGACAACGCTTTGTTCAGTGAGCTGCCTCCTTGCTAGAGCCACTTGTAGTGATGAACTTTTCTTGTTTCGCCGAAATCAAGTATGGCCAAGAAAGAGAAAAAAGGTAAAAGGTTTTTTTTTCTTTTCTTTTTAGCACATTTTGTTTTGCGAAGTCTAAAGCACGCGTTCCTCTCTTATTAGAATATCAGTTAATAAAGTTCAAGTTACGTTCTAATTAACTCGCATCTTGCCGCCGGATCGTCCAGAAGCCGCTCTTCGGCAACCCCGGCCTTAGAGCTCATAATTAAAACAAATAGGCAGAAAAAAGCAACCACTGGAATTGCGACTTTGGTGATCAATTAATCATTAAATTTTGCATCGTTGTAATCAAGTTATACGAAGCATCTCATGACCCCGAGTGTGCGTTTCTTAAAAGCATATGATTCTACCACAATTCCCAAAAACGTAACATTGTCGTTTCAAATGGTATACCATTTGGTAGGCATGACAGGTCATAATGATAACATCTAGAAACTTGAACACTATATACCACATAATAAAAATCCAGCTTTAGTTATCTTTTATTTCTTCTATGTGTATCTGACAGGCATCAACCCAGCCATACAGCTTCGGCTTCGACAGCGTGGACGAGTTTGGCACCCGCATGACCCGCCAGGAGACCGGCGATGAATTGAACAACAAGGTCGGCTCCTACGGCTACGTCGATGCTCTCGGCGTCACTCGTACGGTGAAGTACGTCGCCGACGCTGCCGGTTTCCGCGCTACCGTCGAGACCAACGAACCAGGCACGAAGACCTCCACCTCAGCCGATGCTCCCTTCTTCTCCGCTTCTGTGGAAGGCCCACGCCCAGTCGTCGTGAAGGCTGTTCACCCAGCTCCAGTGGCTGTACCCGCTGTACCCACCGCTCCAGTCGCTCTCGAAGCCCTTCAGGGTGCACAAGTGGTGCCCGCCGACCCCATCGGCTACGGACAACCATCTCCGGTTACCTATGCCGATGCCAAGCACTTCTTAGGAAACTTAATACAACTTTATATTATCATATGCTTCCGATGTATGGTTGTTTTCATGCTCGAATAGGAAGTGATGGTTTCATAAAAGCCAAGAAAAGCGTGTTTGAAATAGTATACATCCATTAAGAGAGACGACAGAAACGAGCAGACAGACGTGACCGCCATGATGGATTTACTCAACCATAGATATTAAACCAAAACTGGGGCACGAAAGAAAGGCGTGTGGTAAAACGAGAAGTGTGATGCAACTTATCAAGTCCCTCTTCTAAATTTCCACCAGATTGACTGCGTACTAACTGTATTTCATATGTAATCAAATTGTTTGAAAGCAGTCTGGAGGCTGAAAATCTCACTCGACAGAAGAACCGTACCTTCTTTGTTCGAACAGCTACTAGTGTAATATGAGATCTATACCGGGAATTTTCTGGGGCTTGTTCTCATACAAGAATCATGTAGGTTATCTTTTGAGTTAAAGAAAGCTCAGGAAAAAATTAAACAATTTTTAGCATTAGTATAAAAAAGATATATCAAACTGAACGGTGATGCGGGTCATGTACCCCACATGTAAAGTCTGGTGGCCGGTTAGGATGGGGGCCCACGTAGATAAGATGTCGCCGACGGGTCCCTTGAAGGCCCTGGTACATCGAAAGGGGAAGCTCAAGATCCGCCTTCCGGAGTGGGGCGGGACAAAAGGAACAGCAGGTGGATGTCGTGGTATGACCCCATCAGGAGCGGAATGCCGGTGCGATCGCCGCATCCACACGACCTATACAACTCGGATCGAAACCTCTTCTAGTTGAGTAAGACCTCCTTGGACGTTGGAACCACGCGGAGGAACAGGAGCACATGTGGAGCGCCGCAGAGTATCCTTGTAAATGACAAGACTATTCGTGGCCGGACTCTTAAGAAGAGGAAGTGGATAGACAACCGTTTGGGGATGACAGGCAGAGTCTGCCGCGGCATGAGCGGGAACACTAAACGGCCTTTCTAGCAGACTCGGGCCGGGCAGATGTAGTAGGCCACAGACCGATGAAAGTTCGTCAACATACGAGGCCGTGAAAGAAATGATACGAGGAGGGCGAAGACTAGCAATAAGAGGCAAAAGAGCGGACAGACCGTCCCGGAGGGCCACTAATTATACCATGCTGTTGCTGGAATTGTCTCGACTGATTGCGTTGTATTGCTTTAGCAGGCAACCACCGAAACTAAAAACAAAAGGGGGACTTGTTAACCGTTTGATATATCTGCAATTAGACACTGCGGGCGACGTCAGTACATGCGGCGTACGTTTTCTTCAGCTCTCTACTCCTTTACACAAGTCTCAGTGCACTTGACGCTACGATGGGATGCAGTCCATCAAGTATCGCCATAACATGCATTGTCACGGTGCCCGCCGTCTCTGCGCAATTTCAATCACCCGTAGTCGAATCACGCGGATTAACTCTGCGTGATTGGTTTAGCTGGTGGTAGCAAATCACAAGCTAAACCAAAGTGAATCGCAATAATGGCGATTTACTTTGTGTGCTCCTCGATTGGTTCCTTCGGATCGGAACCTCGGCCGGCTGTGCTCGGACTTTGTGTCAAACAAACTATACACCTGAGGGTTCGCTTTTTTGGTCAAAACGATTTTAAATGCGGAATTAAAGCGGTATATTTACGCGGCCCACCAACCTGATGAGCCACGTAAGCACGAGTTCTGTGGGTCGGGCAGTCGTAACCGCTGAACGATTTTTAGCATGTGCATAGCAATCTGCTGGGTAGTTGTGTCGACGTAAAAAGTTCTGGTATCTCGCTATTTCGGGGATTCTTGCAAGGCTCCTTCCGTGCGTTTTGTCCTGCCTGTGGCGCGTGGGCCTTCATCATTGTGTGTGTCTCATTTGATGTTGTTGCTTGGTGTCGCGTCTTCAGGCACTGGTGTTGATCGCTTAGCAGCCCTTTTAAGGCCCGTTGAGGCAGTCGACTTCGTTCAACCTTATTTTTCTGGGACTGGCGCCTACACTCTCGGCGTTCTTCATCTCTTAGTTTAGCTGTTAACGCGTGGTGTGTATACTTCATAGCAGTTTCAGGAACACATATACCGACGAGAATAGTGGTTTAAAACACAAAATCAACCAATTAGCGTCGGGCTTGGTTGTAATGTCATACCAGGCTCAGCCACACAGCATCGGAATAATCGGCGACTTCACCAAGATTTTTTAATCCCAAATGAGGCAAATAACGTTTCACATCAAAAGCGGGAACAGGTGCAAGGAATCTAACCTCGGTCACCATCGTAGAAGCCGAATGCTCTGCCGACCTAGCTACGTAGCCAGCACGCAGGAACGGGAGGAGCAGAAGCAGGCCACGCAAGAAAGCTTGCGGAGCAGACAGGGTGAGGGAAATGGGAAAGAAACGAGCAAAAACAGGTGGTGCCGAGAGATCGAGAAGAACGAGGGGGAAAAGTGCGGAAAAGCGCACTTCTCGTTTGGTGACCCAGGATATTCACCGCAAAGTTTTGGTATCCGGATGGTGATATAGGGAAGCGCACTTAGCTTCACAAATATACAATGGCGTAACGTAATCCGCTTTCATACTTAACCCTGCCCTAGGTACCACCAGGTGTAAGAGCGCCGCACTTCCAGGCACAGAGAGAATAGTGGTCATCCTGGCGTAGTTATCACCCGAACTATGAGTACCACCAAGTATATAAAGCCACCGCATTTAAACGACACCTTGTAAACCCTGAGATGGGTAGCGATACAAAAACGAACGGACACAACAAAATCTCAAACGTCCGTATTTTTATCGTTCCCCATCTCAGGGTTTACAAGATGTCGATTAATTAATAGCTCGCCTGCACTCTATCACTGCTCGCATTTAAACGTGTTTGACGGCACGAACAAACACACACGCAATTTTATAGCGGTTACAGAATACACACGCTAACCCTGCGAATTGCTGTCAGTGACGTTTTGTGTGCTTTAGGATAAAAGAAGAGGCCAAATACATTTCAGCCATAAATAGATTGACTTGAACTGAATCAAAAGATAGTTTGACATTCCCCTTGTGACGTGCTGTTTGTTTGATGTGAAAACTTACAATTAAATTGACAATATTTCTACGAGTACAACACTTATACACTTGTCATCACTGAGGTGTCACATACCTATGAGGGCATTGTGAAGGGACGACGGATGCTGATATCTTTATTGTTTTCCTTTGTAACCTGTCGTGTTCTCATCACCCAAGTAAAAGTTGTCAAGTAATTGGGAATATTACGCAGAAGTAGAGCTGCTGCACGTACTAAGAACGCGTTTTACAGCAGTTCAACATATATAACAGCTCCCTGAAGGCATTTATTGCAAGGGTATGAAGTTACCGTGACAGCGGGATTGAAGATGAATATCAGTGTTCGCCTATTACATTTTGGACACAAAGAGAGTCACTAAGGCACTTTCAGATAAACTATTAAGACTGAGATGCTGCTAAATGATATATTATTATTGTTGCAAGTGTTAGGATAAAAGTGGTTATATATCTACTGGGTATCCTGAAACAAGGTATAAAAAACGTTCCACGAATAGGGTAAAAACAATGTTTTTTAATCTTTTCGCAAGCAATATTTACGTAATTGTTCACTTCAGGTTCGAACATAGAATGTTAGCTAAAGCTTCGCAGCTAATTTAGTATCCTTCCTTTTTTTACCGCTTTCTTATGACATGCGCTAGCTGCACCAAATGAAGATTGTTTTAATGAGCCCAGCAGAAATTAAGAAACCATAAAAAGAATACTTCAAACTCTAAGGCAGTGTTTCCCAAACCATCGGTAGCGACCTCAAGGGGGCCGCGACAGACTTAATGGAGGGTCGCGAACCGCTTCGGGAAATTGAAGTAATTCAAACAATTCTCTTCTCAGCTGTGACGTCGATTAAAACAAAGTACAGGTCGCAGCGCAACATACAACATGTAATTTAAGTTGCTGTCTCTAAATTCCTACTTTTTTTAAACTCTGCATTAGCAAACAGGCTGACTTTAAACATTAGGAACAGTCATCACTGTCCTGCTGGCGTACGGTTTTTGTTTCTACAGTTTGTGATGGCTTTTTGCTTCGGTAACTCACTCTGACTGACTATAACAGCTGCCATATGAAGTTTCAGCGTAAATGTTGTGTATTACTGCACATGCACGGAAAAAAGATACCTTTTAGTATCGCAAAAACGGGGAGGGGGAGAGGGGGGCGCACTTTTCTGTGCTTTAAGTGGGTCGCAGTGTAGTAGAGTTTAGAAGCACTGCTCTAGCGGATAATTCACTTGTCCTATTTTGTATGCACTGCCCATTCGCAGTAAAATTTTTACAACTAATGGTCATCTCAGAAGTTTGCACATTTTACTGCCGTAATTCCTTTCCCCTGTTTGTAGGAATGTGACAATAAAACAGATGTATCGATGGCTCGCTGAATGGTGGATTGCAATGAGTAGAATACGGCATAAATTAAGACTTACTTAAAGATGATAGAACTCGTTAGCACCCTGGCTTTACCACCATTGATTCCGTCCCATGTGTTTCTCTTCGTCAAAATGTGCACGATATTACTTAAATGAAGAATTACATAATCGTTTTTTAAGATCTAACGCTCCCTGGCATGTTACTTAAACCCCGTTTAAAGCGGTAGCGCAATCCTCAAATACCAGTAAAGTTGTGAGGAAACACGATATATAGATACTGCGCCGTAACATTGACAATTGTAAACACAAATCTTAAAAAAAATTAAAAGAAACCATGAGCGCAAGTCTATTCATTTCTTGATGATTCTTGGTGACTTCTGCACACCTCAAGCTATGTGTCGGTTTCAAAGTTTAGATAACAATATAATCCTTCCACGGGAGAATCTAATCTCAATATAATCAAAATTGTAGTTTCAAATCTTAAAAGGATGTGCACTCAATGGAATCCAATGCCCTTAGTCTGTGTGGTGTGCGATAATATTCAAAATACGAAAATATTAAACTTTCTAAATTAACTTTTTTAGCTACCTGGTTTCCTTACTTACAATGTAAAAAACAAAAACTGCACATTTTGCTCCTTGAAAACAACAAGCAAACATGTCAAGTATAGAATTCGAAAAAAAACGCCGTTTAAATAAAATTATAGAAAACAAGATTTGTTCAATATTTTAAGTTTATTTGAAAAAGAGAGTGCCCCCCTGGTGAAAACCCGGCGCATCTATGGCAGCTCCATGTAAATTCGACTTGTAAATTAGCACGTTCCTCAAATTCCTTTCCTCCTAAGGAATTCTCGTCCCAAAGCCATGCTCAGACGATCATATAGTCGGCATTGTTTATTTTTATTTCTCCGTCATCGCATAGTGTACGAGATCGTAGGCATAACATGTAGGTGTTTCTTGAATACGCATATACAAAAGAAGGAATATGATTACAGAAAAAAACCAAAGGCAATTTTGCTGATTACCTACGATGCAGAGGGAATCACAGGGCACTCATTTTGACGCCAGTGATATTTCTAACAAAGAAAGAGTAACAATTAGGGCAGTACGTATTTAGCAGAAGTCAGCATCGCTACAATGAGCACAAAACAACTAGGTTCCAGCTGTTAAGCATGCGCTCACTTACTGCACACGTGCGTACTTCTCGAGGGTTAAAAGGCGGTGCGTGTGAATGTCACAGAGGCCGGTATCGTGAAAACCAGCTGAACTTCTGATACGTGCTGAATATAAAACGCCCAGAGAGGTAGCAACGCTCCGTTAATTAAAAATACCATAGGTCTAAAAATAGCAGGTCTTGTGCTGTTGCACTTCCTGCGCATAGCGACAAACAAGGCCAGACGATGAAACCCTTGCCACATTTACTTTTGTGGAATTCCACGACAACGCATTTTTCTACTCAATGTTACTATCGAATAACCGTTCTTGCGTCTCACTGACTGCAAGGAAAGGGGTTGGTATTTCGTTGGAGAGGAGATTCAATGGTCAGCTTAGAGTATATAAAGCTCTCCTGTTAGCAGTTCACTATCCATTCCAATTCTTAAGCGGAATAGCATTCACCATGTTCTCTAAGGTGGGCCTACATGTCACAGACTTGGAGATTTATGAACAAATTTAATTACTTTCTAATAATTAATGAAGGTACATTTAGCTGAAAATGAAACGTGACAGTTTACTATATAGTCTTTATTAAATTAAATTAAAGTCTAGGTACGCGTAACTCATAATAATGACAGTCTTCATTTTGTGTATGTTGCATAGGGGATGTGACGCTAGCCTTCTTTGGAAATCTTGCTGATATAAGATTGTCTTTTTCTCTTTAGGTTTTCCTGTGCTGCTTCTTCGCCTTCGCGGCTTCCCAGGTTGTTGTGCATAACGTAAGTTTTGGATCGTGTACTTTTTTTTCTGGGGGGGGGGGGAGGGGGGATGAGGGGGAGATGGGCAGGGCGGGAATGATGATGGCTTGCATGAGTCAGCGGCATCTGGTTTGCAGCAGGGAGGTTTTCCAGCACTAACGAATTCGGTAAACATCTTCTAATTCAGAAATCCCATATTTCGATAAAGCCAAGTGACGTCAGAATGCGCCACAACATACTAAATGGAGATCGCAACCAAACGGACTGAAAATATTTATGGTGATGTATTTAGCGGCACTAAAGGCGGCGCTTATTCTCCGAACGTATTTAACTGCAAGTTTACAAAACTATTGCTGTGCCCTCTAATGAATGAATTATACCACTATATTGCTAGCGTTGCCTAGGTAGGTACAGCACTTTGTAATAATGAATCCTTACGTTTTCTTTGTGCAGCCACCCCAACCCTACAGCTTCGGCTACGACAACACCGACGAGTTCGGAACCCGCATGACCCGCCAGGAGACCGGTGATGAGTTTAACAACAAGGTCGGCTCGTACGGCTACGTCGACGCCCTCGGCGTCGCCCGTACCGTCAACTACGTAGCCGACGCCGCTGGCTTCCGCGTCAATGTCGACACCAACGAGCCAGGCACCAAGACTTCCGCCCCAGCCCATGCTCAAATCCTTTCCTCAGCTGCCGAGGGCCCACACCCAGTCGTGGTAAACGCCGTCCACGCTGCTCCAGTTGCCGTCCGCGCAGTCCACGGATCCCCCGTGATCCACGCAGCTCCCTTCGGCTACGCTCGGCACGCTGCTCCACTCGCCTACAACTTCGGCCATGCCAGGCTTGTTTAAACGCCATTGCTCTCTGTGTGTGAACTTGTGTTTGTAATATAAACGTTCTTGGTCTCTACGTTGTGGTCTTAGTTACTTGACGTGACCAGGAGAGGCAACACACTACTGCTGCAGTAAAATAAGTTATAGCTGCTCCGGGAATATCTGTTCAGCAATGAAGGAGGAACAGAGGGGATTTTCATATGTCGGGATGGTTTTTGGGAGCTTGGTTGGAGATTGTCAATATAAAGCCTCCCCCAACCAATTTTTTGTAAAACTTGTTTACATAAGAAGTATATTTGATTTTCATGTAAAACGATAATAATGCAGCAACCATTTAATTTGACTCTTATCACTGATAGGTATGGGCGACAGTGTAATGAGGACGTCTGATATATTGAGAACATCTGATGAAAACCAGTGTCGGAAAACCAAAAATAAAGAAACTCGCTAACAGAATTTCGAAAAAAAAACCCGCTAAAACCGATAAATTTAAGGTGCAGGTTAACAATGACCGCTTTAACATCATTTTTGCGATGTTTGTCCTCATAGTATCTGAATGGCGTCACAAGCATTATTGTCACTGACAACGATTTTGTTGAAAGTAAGCAAATACAACGATCCCATGACTAACTAACCAAAGTAATCAACCTATTTGCGGTTGATGGGCGTAAACTGGAGAACAGTTTCGAGCGCCAGAAAACAGAACATTACTCGAATACCGCTAAAACTGCCGCCTACCTCAACATGGCCATTTCTTCCGCTAAAATACTCATAAAACCGCTAAATGTAGTGTAAATACCGCTAAAATGATAACACTGGGAGAAACTAATATTAAGTTTGTAGATCTTTTGAAAAGGAGTGCATTTTAGAGTTTTATAGATGAACTCAAATCACGTAACAACACAATGGTCAACTATTTTTGGACTTTTGATACTTCGGTTAAAGTCAAGATAAAACTTTCAAGAAGGTAAAAGAGGTGGACATTAGGTCATGCACACTCATGCATAATAATATGTGAAACAAATACAATTCTTCTAAAGCAGTTGTACCTCGGTAACTTTGCAGCTTGTGGCGCGAATGTAACTTAAATGATTCGTTTTGTCGTATACAGCAGCCTCGCAGACTCGAGTGCCTCAGCTGTTTTCTGTGAACTAGTTTTTCGGTCCCAGCAGGGACGGAAAAGCACTTGTAAAAATGTTTAAAACATTATGCTTCCACAAAGTTTGCTTCTTTATCAACGCAATTACTCCTTCGAGAAAACCTTATAAATACAAAATTAAAATACAAGGGGTATTTTGCCATCTGCAAATACTTGGGTTTACCCTAGTTCAAATGCGGGGTGCCCATAGGTTTAGACCTTAGATATATATGTATATAACAGTGAATGACCGAAACCTTGTTAACCAGTAAACAATAGTGGCCTGTTACTACAATCGTGTGATTTACAAAAAAAAAGAAAGAAATATGTTTACAATCCCCTGTAACGCCGAATAGAAGTGCAGCTCTTGAGAAGGAGGAGCGGAGGGTACGGAGAGGAGGGTATGGCCCTCCTCCTCTCCGTACCCTCCCTGCTCCCCTTCCCTTTAGCGGGAAAACTTTCCCGCTAAATTTAGCGCGGAATCTTTTTCGCTAAATTTAGTGGGAAATTTGTTCCTCATATGTTTAGTGGGTCATTTCTCACTAAATTTAGCGGGAAAAATTTCTCGCAAAGTTTAGTGGAGAATTTTTCCCGCTAAATTTAGAGGGGAATTGTTTTCGCTAAATTTAACGGGCGACTTATTCCGCTAAACTTAGCGGGGATTTTTTTTCGCTAGATTAGCGGAGAGTATTATTGCGCTAAATTTAGCGGTGAATTTTCTTCCACTAAATTTAGCGCGGAACTTTTTCCACTAAATTTAGAGGGGAGAATTTTTCCGCTAATTTTAGCGGGAAACTTTTCCGCTAAGTTTTGCGGATGAACTTTTTGCGCTAAATTTAGCGGGGAATTTTTACGCTGAATTTAGCGGGGAGGTTCTTACGCTAAATTTAACGGGGAAATTTTTCAGCTAACTTTAGCGGGGAAATTTACCCATAATGCAACGCGCGGTGACGTCACGGGTGACGTCACTCGTGACCCTTGTCACGTGATACATGACGTCACGTGTGTAGTCATTATGGGAACTTCCCGTAATGCTGCGCGTGGTTACGCCGACGCGTCGCGACGACCAGCTCAAGCCGGAAACGGGTGCCTAAGAGCTGCGCTCTTAAACATATTTTCCCCCACGCTATCACGTACGGCATAGCCAGAGATAACCTAGAATAATGAGTCGTGCTTCGCGGTGATGATACCCGTAGAAAGTGTGTGCACGTTTTATGAATTGACGACGTGAACTTATTCGCGCGCAGCACCTGCGTAGTAACACTCACTTCATTTTGTATTATCATTGCCTTTGCCGCGATAGTGGGTTCAAAAGGTAATGTTTCCCCTTTTCGGCACAGTTTCACAATTGGTAAGTTTGCAATTAAATCGAAGCACGGCGCAACTCTATCAACTCTACCGTAATCTACGTTCCGGTACGTCTCAGTTCACGGAATGGCCACTGTGGCAGAAACGGCGGCGCTGGGATCGCATCTTGCTCGACGTTGAACTATTGGTTTGTCCCATAAAGTTATTACAATAAACGCTAGAGGCTCAGCCGGCGCTAGCGTCTACGTAACTTCCGGTTGCAAATTGATGCAGACAGCAAAGAGTCTACTTTTCCTGTCTTCCTGTGTATTCCTATTGGAAAACGTACGTGATATTTTTCTCTTTGACAGGGAATAATAGAAATCAGCGTAGTTTCTTTACTTGTAACGGGTATTATGTAGCTTCATTCACATTATAAAAGTGTAATTTATTTATTTAAAGTTTTTTTCTTATTACTGAGCGATGTTTATATCAGCAAAAATTGAGGCCGAGGTCTATGTTGTTCAGCATGATATGTCAATGCAAGCTATCAATACAAGCAAAAAGAACAATTAAAAACCACAAGAACAACAAAAAAATTCACTCGGTTACTGCTTTATTTTGATTATTTATGCAGAGTTTGTTACTATTGCAGCACGTGCTGTTCATTCCATAAGGCCATATGCTTCGTTCTTGTCGTCTCGTTTGATTTTTAGCATCTTTTAGTATTTTGTTTTGCTGATTCACTCTGCATGCTTCATAGCATTGACTATATCTGTAAATACGTGCCGTATACTAGCAGTCTGCAACGTAAACAAGTATTATACATGTGCATTGGGCTATCTTAGCGCAATGTTAAACGCCATGAATTCCAATGAAAAACGTTCTAACTGGCACATATTTTTGTATATCCGATTGTAAAACGTTCCAAACGTTTTAGTCTGTCACAACGTTAATAAAAATTTGCTCTTATAACCGAGCGCGAAGAGAAAACGCATTTGCGTCTCCTCATAGGAATGCTTTACCGGAAGTCCAATTTAGACTGTTTCCCGTCTGCTTCAAAATGCAACAGCACACTAGCGCCACGTGAACATCTAGCGTTTATTGTAATAACTCTATGGTTTGTCCAAGGTCTACAAATCAGGCTCCTCAGGAAGAACCCCACTTCACGTGTTGACGCTCTATCTGTCGCATCACGTTATACGACCAGCTGGAGTAACTCGAATGTACAGGAGTAAGGTGTGTGTCACGAGCCGCAAAAGACGACTCGTGCGGCTTGTGTGAGTTCTGGTGCGGGTCGTGGGAGCGCTGGCGAAAGGAAAAATATAAAGTAAAAGTTTTGCATGGAATCTCGGAAGCTGATGTTGCCTTCCTGAGTTCGGAGCCCATTTGTATTGTTGGCAACCACCAATCGTCACAGATGGCGCCTGGACGGTGACCAGGGTCTTCCACAGTAACAACTCATGCGGGGGCGGCGCCCACTTCGACCAGGTCGCCTCCAACCAGTGTCGCATGGACGTCAAAGGTTTCAAGGTAGCTCCAGGCTGACGGAACGTTCCATCGAAGCTTTCCGATGGCTTGATGACGACGCCAAGGACGCCGCGTACCGATCAGTGGTCAGCGACATGGAGATGCTGAAAGCTGAGGTGGAGCAGCTACGCCTACAGCTAGCAGAGCTCAAGAACATAACCCCTGTGCTACCTATCGACCGGCTGGAGGAGATATTGCGCCCTTTCGATGACGCCACCAACGGACAGCGTCAGGCAACAGAGAATGTAAATCTGCGGGCTGCTGGCGACTGTCGTGGGTCGCCTTGATCAGCTCGAGGCCAAAATCGGCAGAATCACTAAGTCGGCAGAATCACTGTGCACCATGATCTCTATAAAAAAAGTTTCATAAAACGAGCCCGCAAAAAAAAAAAAGAAAAAAAAAAAAGAGGCCCACGGCTTTTAAGAAAAAAGCTCCTGTTCAAGCTGAGTCATCCGCACACACTGCAGTCGCATCAGACCGGCTGAAGTCGTTGACTAACTTGGTTGTCAGGTCAGTTCCTTAGCTAAGCAAGGACATAATCGCCTGGTTTCACTAGAAGGATTTCTGGTTTCAAACGTTTAAAGCCGCACCAAGTGAGGCCATCCAATTGATTGTATCCAAGCTACCATCTAAGGACTTCATCTGGGTGAGGTACCACTTGAAGGCAAACAAGGTAACGTCGTGGGAGCAAATGAAGGCCGCTTTCCATCGTTGTTACAACCTCGATAACGAAGTTGCAGCGAAACAGAAGTTGTTTGGCTCAAGTCAGAGTTCGGGAAAGTCTTCCACAGGCTTCGCTTTCCGCAAACTGGAGCTCATCGACGAATGCAACTTCCCGGCGACGGAAGTAGACAAATTCAGTGTTATCCCGGCAACACTCTTTGACAAAGCACGAAATCACTATTTCGACAAACGCCTTCCTTCATTAGGTGAGTTGCTGGACTCATTCCCCCGCTTCGACCAGGATAGTCTTCAGCCAACCAGAGATACCGGCTTTGGCTGTAGCCGCAGAGCCAGTTCAAGCTGCGCAGGTAATAAAAAGCGCCCTCCTTCCCGCTCTCAAAGCAAGACCGATCGTCGCCTGGTGAGAACGCGGACGACGGCCATTGTCAGCAGCCTCTTTCCCCGCGCGAGAAAAAAGAAGCAGCACGTGTCTCCTCAACGCACGTCAAAAGCTTCGCAGTACTTTCGGTGTTCCTCGTTTTGTCACCCGGAAGATCGTCCGCTTTGGCTCAACAGTAAGAAGTGCGGTCACTTCGCCACGCAATATTAGATGGAACTCCCACCAGAATGTTTGGAGTGGCAACTGGCGTCGAGTCCGCTGTGATGGCAGCGAAGCGTGATCTAGTCAAGGCGGTGATAAAGGATATCATTGATGCCAAAATTGTACAACCGTGCGCACTGCGTGGGCATCACCCTAGGTCTTTGTCACAAAAAGGACGGATCAACACAGCCGTCAACGAATTCTATAGTAAGGTTGCCCAACAGTAAAGATCACTGACCGCGGCACTCCGACAATGGCACGTTCGACTTCGGCGTACCATCAACACCGCGGCATCCAGCGTTCACCTACGACATCGCACCATCCTGCTGCAAATGATCTCAGTGAAGGTGCGAACAAGTCACTCAAGCAGAACATTTAATTGGCCACAGCGGGGGCGACAAGTATGCTGACGTCCTTCGAAACATGGTCTTCTGCTGTCATACAGGATTTCAAGACGCCATTTTTGTTGTCTACGGTCGGCAGGCACCATTCTTTCTTGCCTACGGCCCTGACGCCATGTTGCCCCCCTTGATACCGTCTATACGGCCGCCGGAAACTGGCTGAATTACGTGATGCCTAAAAATATTCAGTCTTTGCTCATGAGAACCTGTCCCAAGCTCTGAAAACTGGCCGCCAAGTACATCAGCCTGGCTCAACAAACAAAACCGAGATACCTCGACAGAAAGCGCACGGACGACACCTGCGTGAAGTGACAGCTCGTATTGTTAGGCACACATGTGGGGCTGAAGGCAAAACGACGGTTCACTGCCCCCTCCGTGGAATTGTGAGCCGGCTTTCTCCCGTGAACTACGAGATTGAACTTTTGGACGGTAATGGCCGCAATGTAGCGCACGTGTAGAAACAGAAGCCGTATCTTACACCAATCGCTGAATTGGCACAGCCTGTACCCGAGAACTTAACTTTTGTAGTTTATAGTGTGTACACTTGTTTATAGGGTGACTTCTCATTTAACATCTTGTATGTACATTTTCATTCACTCGCGTGCATATCTCAGAGCGCGATATTTGTTTAATGTTGTTTTATATTTTTTCGTGAGAGCGCACTTTCGGGTCGACAGTTTCTAAAACCCCAGCATGTGACGAGCCGCAAGAGACGACTCTTGCGCCTGGTGCAAGCGCTGGGGAAAGAAAACATAGAAATAGATAGTTCTGCGTGGAAGTTCAGAAGTTGACCTGTCTTTCCTCAGCACGGAGTCCATTTCTCTCTTACGGCCACAACATATCGTCAAAGTGGGGAACATAGCCAACGTAAAGGAGTCGAAAGCTGCTGTGTGAATGAGCCCGTAGGACAGGATTTTCTTTAAGTCACTCTCCAGAGGTCAATGCGGCACCCTGAGAGGAGACCACTGTTGGATCAAAGTTCAGATGGTAAACGTGTCTTGTCACTGAGGAAATGAGGGCAAAATGTTCAGCTGGGATTGTTGAGAACAAGAGTTCCAGACGAACATTTGATGCTAAAATAAATGCAAAGTATTGTTGTGTAAAATAACTTCTGGGAACGTCTAAACTTATTTCTGTCTGTCTTTAGAACTGCATAACACCTACTAATGTCCTTCGCAGTAAGGGAAATTCGTAGCCGAGCGATGCAACATATATCACTCCTTAGTTATCGAGAAGGTTGAAGCTTGAAGTTTGAAGTTTGACGTTTGTTGGAATTTTCACAGACCAAGCCAGGTAGGGCTTGCCCCTGCCTAGCAGAAAAGTAATTTCTGCTAGGCAGAGGTCTCTACACCCCGCAGTTTACAGCAGCATACACAATGCATATATAATAAAAGAAGTTAACAAAACATACCCACAGAAGAGCAAACGCCACCTCTGACACTTACATGCATATTTCATATGAGCCTTTTACTGAGAAATATAACTCGAAATCATGAGACATACACAACAACACGTCATTGCAGCTATTTTTCAGCTTTAAGGATGCAACACTGGACACAATTATTCAAATCGCACAATTATTTTTCGCAACAATATCATCACAAGCCATTTAAAAAACTCATAATTGAGGCTAAAAACAAATACAAAAAACATTGCACTCATTTTAGGAACACAAAAAATACTGTAAATACACAAGGCATGCACTAACTCATATTGAGGCACAAAAACATTTCTCTCATTAGTGGCACAAAAAAAGCAATGTCAATTCGGCAAAATTTTACCAGCGCCACAATAATATCGATTAATAAATTAATACAAAAACATTAAAACAGCTATCAATCTATGGTCAGCATTTTAGGGGAAATGAATGTTCCTTTCGGTATCAGTCTTTGGAAGCAACAAACAAAAATATGAATAACAATAAAAATGCTAACAACACAAAAATATCTGTAACAACCTCAAGCGACCGCCCAGGGTGTGTCGTGGGATTTGCATCCATACTGCTATCAATGAAAAAGGAGGTTAGGTTCACGGACCAAAGATTGCGGAATAATAAACTTTCTAGACTGTTCGTGAAATATATTAATGATTCCACTCTAATTTGGAGTGAATTTTCAACAACAGTGCGCTGCAAGTATTTAATTCCAAAATATGCTTATATATATTGTAGGCAATATTGGAGTAAGGAAGTAAGTCTATCCATGACGTCATAAAACACGCGGATAGCTACTCTTTGTTAATCGAGGAGCCTGTTGCGCGAGCCAAGGGTTACTTGCTACCACAGTCTCCTGTGAGCCACACTAAGTCTACTTGCTTGGGCCTGTTCGCCTCCTCCTCGTGACTCCGAGCAAGGGTGTCGGGCTGCGGATCACACGGTCCGCGTTTCGAGTCCAGCGGCGCCGCTATTTAAATATTGTAATTGTGACTTATTGAGCTAAATAAAAATTAAGCACGTGTACATAAGGGAGTGTATATCTTTTGTATATCTGTGTACATTGCCTGCTGTGAAGTACGTTGTGTTCTATGTAGTCTTTCCTACATGAAACGGTTTTTATTACCCTCGACCGTAAGAATTTTTGTGCATAATTCACCCCTTACACACATACTGTGTTAAAACTGATTCATCCAGTTATACTTCAATAAACCTTACCGTTTTAGCGAAAAAGAGCTCCAAGACATTGGTAACGGCTTGTAAAAATTGAAGCATGAAATGGCAAGTATATGTACAGTGTTTAATAATGAGGCTACCGAAATTCTATGGGCACCAGAAGAATAACCATCAATACATTAAAGCATTAACAATATAAAAGACATCAATTAATAATAAGTTAAATATTAGAAGGAATCCATGTTTCTTTCGATAACAATCTTCACGAGCAGCATACACAATTGTGAATAAAAATAAAAATGCTAACAACACAAAAAATTGGTTGGCGAATAGTTTTACTATGCTGCATTTATTGCCGTAGAACTACTACCGCAGTTGAAGAAACGTCCACGGGCTCCTGCCGCAAGATGATGTCGGGTGCGCAAGAAGCGAATGCCCCCTGCGCGGAATCCGTATAGGCCTATGTGAAGCCCCCCGCGCCGCCATCTTCGAGGCACATATGCGGAATTGCATGTGACTGTTTCAACGCTCATCCGAGTCGCGCGAGAGATTCGTGTGAACTAAGCGTGCCGCAGAGCACGCGAGCTCGGCCGCTGTCCAGAGCGATGAGCGAAAATTGTGGTTCAAGAAAATGACGGCTACCGGAGCGGCGTCCATCGCGGTTCCAATCAGACAGAAGCGAGTCGCGTTGAATCGAGCAAATGAACGAGCCAGCAGATAAGAAAGGATGCGCGTGCGCACTGCATGGTTTGCAGCAGCACGCGGTGTGTGGTCAGGAAGCGCGGTGAATATTGCTATATTATCCATGCATCAAGGTGTTCCCCCTGCCACACGTGCTGGCCTTAGCAGTAGTAACTTTTCTCAAGCAAATGCCTAAAAGAAATTGCATTATGCGCGCGCGTTTGTCAACGCTTTATTTTGTTTATTTACTTCGAATCTTTTGTACCGAGAAGGCGTGGGCGGGTGGCGCGTGGAACACAAATCTTCGCATTCTCCTTGATGCTTGGGTTAGGGTGTCCTAGCTTGGGTAATTTAGCAATAGGTCTATACGGTCTGTGCACGAGGTCGGTGAGTGCACGAGGTCCATGTCTCGAGCGGCCCTTGAAAAGAAAATGGCGTCTAAGTACTGAAATGAGTGGCCCTTAATGGGGTATCCACACGAAGGAGAAATCCGCCCTTTTCCTCCGCGGAGCGCGCATCACGTGAGACATACGTCATCCCTTTTTGATGCCTCGCGGCGCCGTTCTCCTCCGTGGCACGTGGCGGAGGCTTCGTTCCATCAGCACGAAAGCTCTGCAGGTGCACGCGGCGGAGCCGGGGACGGAGTTTTCCGGGTTGTTGACGTCACGACATCCGTCCGCGGAGTTCTCCTTCGTGTGGATGCCACTTAGGCGGTATCCACACGAGGATCCCGCGATGTCGTGACGTCAGCAACCCGGGGAACTCATCCAGGCTCCGCCACGCGCCTGCGTCGCTTTCGTGCTGAGCAGTACAGCCTCCGTTCCGCCACGAAGAAGGCGCCGCGAGAGTCGTCGACGGGATGCATATCCGAGCGATGACGTCACGCCGTCGGAGTGGCGGATTTCTCCCTCGTGTGGGGGCATCCACACGAAGGAGAAATCCGCCACTTTCCTCCGGGGAGCGCGCATCACGTGAGACATACGTCATCCCTTTTTGACGCCTCGCGGCGCGTTCTCCTCCGTGGCGGAGGCGCGGGAGGCTTCGTTCCATCAGCACAAAAGCTCTGCAGGTGCACGCGGCGGAGCCGGGACGGAGTTTCCCGGGTCGTTGACGTCACGACATCCGTCCGCGGAGTTCTCCTTCGTGTGGATACCCCGTCGGAGCACCCGCTAGTGGCAAGTGTGTTGCGCGTTTCCATAGCAGTGGTGGGTGGTACTTGTAAAAAGCGCCTTTACCAAGGGGCTTTAATTTGAGTCGTTTGCTCTGCTGTTATCTATGTGACGTCACTTTCTTGACAAAATATTTGTGAAATCGACTTCCCAACATCGCACCCCATTCCAAGCCAGGAGAAAGACGTTGTTCTACGTCAACGAATTCCGTGATCATGGATGGATGGATGGATATTACTTGCTATAGCCTTTGTAACGGGTGGAAGCTTGCGCCACCTAGCCTAAGTCTAAAAAGGACAAATACATGATTCCTCCCGCCCTTCTAAGCCGATTTTCACCCTCTAACTATGACCAGGCAGTGTAGGATAACACCAGGATGACCGCTAAGGAAATCGCCAATTTTCCTCTGGTCATACCTTGTCGGCGTTACCACAGCACGGAACCCACTGGGGTACAGGGCTGAGACTGTGGGCTGGAGCCACGCGGGAGGGAGTTCCAATTTCCCTCTGTCCCCAGCTATGTTTGTTAGTTGTGCATCATTCATTTTTCCCTTGATAATTTTCATCAATATTCTAATCGTCTCTTCGTTACTGTAATATATTTCTCTTATGTCCATCCATCCTCGCAAGCGAAACCCACGACCCCGGCTAAAAATGTTATAGCTTGAGAGAGGACAGGGCGAAGCCCCCGTGCACTTCCAAAAAAATGGCTCTTGTGTGTCGCCCTCATTCATGCAGGCAGCACATAACGTTCCTGTCTCTGCAAATTAATACCTGTACATACTCGTCCTTAAAACTCTCGTACTCGCCTGAACCAATAAAGAACGTCCCAGTGAATTGTCAAACACATTTTCCTTTCTTATGACCGGTTTTTGGGTCCTGTACATCCACCTCAAGCAACCGCCCATGTTTGTCATAAAAGTTTACCACATACTGTTGTAAAAAAAAAAAAAAAATAAGCGCACGGAATAAAAATAGAGAACTTGTGAACATTTCAGAGTGTTTGTAAAATAAATTGAACTTGATGCGTAATCCACTCCATAACATGTAATATGCGAACAGTTCAAAGCACAATGCTTGGGGGAGCAGACAACTATAAATCGGGTTGACGTTTTCGTAGGAAATTGCTGTAAAATACTGGACAGCGCAGTTACTTCAAAAATTCCGTGGAATGTCAAATTAAACCATTGGTGTCAAATGAATTTATGCTTTTCTTACAATTGCTTTTATCTTAAACTGGACAGTCACTCAATAATATAGTTCAAATTATATATGTAATAAACTCATACACAAAGTTATATTTACTTTTGACCACATACGAAACAATTGCGGGCACGGAATTTGTAGCCTTTGGTTTGAGCGGTATGTCTATCATGAGAATTGCAAAACGACAATTCCAAGGTCTGGCTCAGGCAGGTCATCCCCTATGTATATTTGATTAATTGCACAGTCGTAATGTTTTACTGTAAAGTGCGATATATCAACGCGTGGGTACCACAGCTTAACTTGAAGCAACTCGTATTAACAGTTAAAAAAATAACGACAGGAGGCAAGAACCAAAAGTCATACATCTCAGCTTTTTTTGGAATAAGTACACAAGGATATTAGTGTGAACAGAGAACTACGCTTAGTCGTCATTACCATAAAGTGATCCACATCATGTGAGGCATTTTTAAAATGTTGCTGCGGTGCAGTGCCTTCGCCCATTTCGCTTACCACATGGAAATGTGTCAGTTGGAATACGGGAAAGATAATATCCCTACAGTAACGCTGTGTTATTGACCCCTGCCTTTTTGGTATAAATATAACTGACTTTACACGTAGGTTGAACAATACGTTCGAGTGAAAATACAAGTTCGTACGTTTAATGAGGTACTCTGCGCGCCCCTGAATATGGCAGCCCTAGGGTGCGATTTAAGGCGTTGTTAAATGGAGACCTACTGCTAGCTAATTGGTGTTCGAATGTATATCTGTCCAAATTTACTTATATACCACCTCATTCATTGCATTACGAACATATATAGGTTTTGGCAGGAAGAGAACGACAGGGAGGAGTTTCAGTTGCCTCGCCTCCAGCGTGAGCTTCCTACCTTCGACAACGCTTTGGAGTCGCGTGGCCCTCGACCATTCACGCGAAGCCAAAGCACGGCCGAAGGCAACGAGCGCGTGCTGGAGGTCGTGTGTTCGAAAGATACGCTCTGACGTTTTCATGCTAACAGTGACTAGTGTTTGCGTGAATGTTACTGTGTTTACATTTCTTTTAGTAGTTTAAGCATTTTCATCGCGACTAAGCTACATTTTAAAACCAATAAACTGTTTATGTCTTATTAGGGGTATGTATCGGAAAGTTGTGATTGGACAAAAAGCACTTTGATAAAAAGAAGTAAAACATGTGTTTCCGGGCACACGCACAATTAAGTATTGCAGAATTAGTCTTAGGGCGACGAATATTCTACAGTTAGTGCAAATTCATATTTTTCGTGCCAAATATTTATCGTGCCAACTTGCTTTTATCGGTGTCTATTTGACGCAGGTGTTAAACTGCTCATATAATTCAAAGGTATAAATAACAACATTCTCACTAGCTTGAGGCATAAAAGTTAAAGCGCATACCTTCCTTACCAGAAGGGGATTTGCCTCGAGATGTAGTACGATCTGCACAGCACATAAAGCTCACGTAATTTCCAATGCAGATAAAATGCTGAACAACTACTTGTAAATAAAGACTAGAGATGTTGCACCTCACCGCATTCGCTTTTCTTAGGTAAAACTCTGTTCCGCTGTTATGCAATCTAATCAACATATTTTCACTCATTTACTACCTCCGATTGGTTCACGGGATACACTCCAAGTATCGAGGCGTGACTAGGATGTGATGTGCTTGATATACGAACAGACGTCGACTCCAAATGAACCAATGATTACACTCGGAAGAGAAAGAGTATCTACCATGTTCTCTAGGGTAAGCATCATCTTCCGTTTCAGAATCAGCATAACATTCATAAATATACGTTTAATGTTTTAATTCTACATCAGTGGAATGACGATTAACATATTTTTTACCGGTTCTTCTGCGCTGCCTTTTCGCCTACGTGGCCTGAGGTGTTTTTGTCGAACATGTAAGTACGTGGATAATTTAAGACAAGCTTTTATTCAGTGAGCTGCCTCCTTGCTAGAACCACTTAGACGCACCAACTTTTCTTGTTTCGCCGAAGTCAAGCATGGCCAAGAAAGGATCAATAATTAGAGTTTTTCTATATAGCACACTTTGTTTTGCGAAGTCTAAGGCATGCGCCCCCCTCCTATTAGAATTTTGGGTAGTAAAGTTGAAGTTACGTTTTTATTAATTCGCATCATGCCGCCGGATCGTTCAAAGTCGCTCTAGGCCGACCCCAGCCCTAGAGCTCACAATTAAAACAAATAGGCAGAAAAAAGCAATCAGTGCAATTTGAGTTTGGTGACCAATTAATCATAAAATATTGCATTTTTTGTAATCAGGCTGTACGGACCATCTCATAACCCCGAGAGTGGTTTTCTCAAAAGCATTTGTTTTAATAAAACTCCCCAAAATGTAACATTGTCGTATCAAACGGTATACCATTCGGTAGGCATGACAGGTCATATCGATAAAATTTAGATAATTGAACAGAGATACTACATAAACAAACGCTAGCGTTAGTTATGTTTTATTTCTTCTATATGTATCTGACAGGCACCACCCGAGCCATAAAGCCTTGGCTTCGACAACGTTGACGAGTTTGGCACCCGCATGACCCGCCAGGAGACCGGCGATGAGTTGATAACAAGGTCGGCTCCTACGGCTACGTCGATGCTCTTGGCGTCACTCGTACGGTGAAGTACGTCGCCGAAGCCGCCGGTTTCCCCGCTACCGTCCAGACCAACGAACCAGGCACCAAGACCTCCGCCCCAGTCGACGCTCCGTTCATCTCCGCTTCTGTGGAAGGCCCACGCCCAGTCGTCGTGAAGGCTGTTCACCCAGCTCCAGTCTCTATACACGCTGTTCCACCGCTCCTGTCGCTGTCGAAGCACTTCACGGTGCACAAGCGGTCCCCGCCACTTCCATCGGATACGCCTACCCATCTCCCCTTACCTATGCCGTTGCCAAGCACTTCTAAGGAAGTAATAAAATATCATAACCTCATGCTTCCAAGGTATGGTTGTGCTCATGCTCGTATAGGAAGTGAAGATTTTTATAAAAGTCAAGATAAGTGTGTTTGATATAAAATATATCCATCTCGATAGACAACAGAAACGAGTAGGCAGATATGACCGCCAGGAAGGTTTTACTGAACCATAGTTGTTAAACCAAGACTGGGGCACAAAAAAAAGTGCCAACGGTAAAAGGAAAAGGGTGACACAAGGTATCAAATCGCTATCATAAAATGCGACCAGCTCGACTGCGCACTAACCATGTTTTATTTTTGATAAAAAATGTTTGAAAGCAGTTTAGAGGCTATAAATTTCACTCGCGAGATGAATTTGTAACTTCCTTGTTCAAACAGCTATTAGTGTGATATGAGATCTATACCGGGAATGTTTGGATGGTGTGTTGTCATATAAGAAACGTGTAGGTCATATGTTTAGTTTAAAATGCTCAAGATATAATTTAAACTATGTTCAGAGTCAAATGAACACAAATAGATATATATAGAAGGGAACGGTGATGGGGGCCATGTGTCCAACGTTGAAGGTTTGGCGGCCGGTTAGGATGGGGGCCCACCGGGCTAAGACGGCGCCGACGAGTCGCTTGAAGGCCCGGGCACGTCGAAAGGAGGTGCTTAAAGGGTAACTGCAAAGAAAAAAAGTGTATTTTTAAACAGCCTAATTAGGACAAGCATGTCACAAAACAATTTTTCCGCCAAAAACAAAATTTTTTACAGCAATATTTATTGCGCAGGACTGATTTTAGTTTGCGGCTATTTCACCCGTTTCGAATCGCGCGCCACAAAGTTCCTATTACACGTCACAGAGTCGCGGCTTTACGTCACGGAGTGACGTATACCAGCCACTCCGCGGGCGTCGAAAGAGCGGGAGTTTCAAATGCGGAGAGGTTGGGACTCCGACTAAATTACGTTCTGTGGCGTAAAGATTGCTAGAAAAAATTTGTTTTTCGCGGAAGATTTGTTTTGTGACATGCGTGTCCCAATTAGGCTGTTTAAAAAAACACTTTTTTTTCTTTGCAGTTACCCTTTAAGATCCGCCTTCCAGAGTCGGGTAAGGCAAAAGGTACAGCGGGTGGATGTCATGGTACGACCCCATCTGGCGCGGACAGCCGGTGCGATCGCCGCATTGACACAACTCCTCGGAATGAAACCTCGTCTAGGCAGCGTCTGCCGCGGCATGAGCGGGAACACTATAGAGCGGCGTTTCCAGCAGGCTCGGACTAGGCAGGGGTACTATCCACAAACCGATGACAGTTCTTCATCGGTTTGTCAACAAACCGAAGGGGCAGTCAACATGACGAAGGGTGCGAATAGCCTCCATCGAGTCCCTGTAAGAAAGGACACGAGTAGGGTGGAGAGTAGCACTACGAAGCAAAAGAGCGGAAAGAGCGTCCCAGAGTGCCAATAATTATACCATGTTGTTGCTGGAATTATCTCGAACAATTGACCAACCCAAAAGATTTTAATGAGTATCATTTTTATTCCCATTTCCATGGAAGGAAAGTCTGTCCATGTATTTCCTTTCTGTTGAATTCACAGATAGCGAATGACTGCGTTGTATTGTTTTAGCCGGCAAATACCGAAACCAAAAAGAAAATAGGCGAAATTGTCTGTTTGTTATGTTCGCAATCTGACACTGCGGGTGATGTCGATATATACGACGTACGTTTTTCCAGTGTACTACTCTGTTACACCTGTCTCAGTGCACCTGACGCTACGTTCGGACGTAGCCAATGACGTAGCGCCAAACGTGCATTGTCAAGGCGCATGCCGTCTCCGCGCAAATCTCGATCACCCGCTAAACCAATCATGCAAATTCACTGTGCGTGATTAGTTTAGCTGGTGATTTCAAACGCACAATACACCAGAATACGAATACTAAGTGCGCCTTGACGATATTCACTTTGGGTGCTCCTCGATTGCTTCCTTCGGATTGTTCCCTCGGCCGGCTGTGCTCGGACATAGTGCCAAACATACTATACCCCTCACACATTGCTTTCTGGTGAACAACATTTTAGAAGAGGTATTAAAGCGGTAGACTTACACGGCCAGCAGCCTGATCAGCCGCGCAAGCACCAAATCTGTAGTTCGGGCAGTTGGAACCGCCGAACGATCTTTACCATGTGCGTGGGAAACTGCTAGACACTTGTGTTGCACGTGAAATGTTCCAGTTTCTCGCTACTTGAGTGATGCTTGCGCGGCTCGTTCGGTTCGTTCGGTACGGGCTGTTGTGTGGGGGTCTTCATCGTCGTTTATGTCTGATTTGATGTCGTTCCTTGCGGTCGCGTCTTCAGGCATTGGTCGTGATCGTTTAGCAGCCCTCCTATGGCCCGTTGAGCTTGTGACGTATGTTGGTTTGATGTGAATATTTAAGATTAAAATGGCCATGTGTTGAAGAGTACAACATGTATACACTTCCAATCACCGAGGTGACACATGCCTATGATGACACTGCGAAGGGATGACGAATGCTGATATATGTTCTTGTTTTTGTCTTGTAACCTGTCGTGTTCTCATCACCCAAGTCAAAGGTGCCAAGTAATTTGGGAATCTTACGCAGAAAAGAGCTGTTACACATGATAAGAACCCGTTTTACAGCAATTCAACATAGATGGCATCTTGCTGAAGGCCTCTATTGCAAGGGTATGAAGTTACCATGAGAGCGTGATTGAAGGTGAGTGTCATTGTTAGCCTATTGCATTTTGGATACCAAGAGAGTCACTAAGGCAGTTTCAGATAAACTATCAAAAAGATGCGGCTAAATTAAGTGTAATTACTTTTGTGGAATTAGCGATAAAAGTGCATATATCTCAACTGAGTATCCCAATGCAGGATTATGAGAATGTTCCTCGAATAGGGTAAAAATAAAATTTGTAATTTCTTTTATCATTTCGCAAGCAATACTAACGTACTTGTTCACATCAGGTTCGAACACATAATGTTGGCTAACGCTTCGCAGCTATTTTACTATCCATCTTTAATTACAAAGATTTCTTTGTAACATGCTCTGGATGTACTCAAACAAATTGTTTAATGAGTTTAGCAGAAATTAAGAGACCATAGAAAGAATGACTCGAAATCTATGGCAGTGTTTCCTAAACCTTGGGTCGCGACCTCAGGGGGGGGCGCGTCAGATTCGGCGGAGGGTCGCGAACCGCTTCGGGAACTTGAAGAAATTGAAACAATTGCTTCTCAGCTGTGACATCGATGAAAACAAAGTATAAGTCGCAGGCAATATCAAAACTGAAATTTTAATTGCGGTGTCTAAACTCCTCCCTTCTTTTGTGAAACTGTGCTCTAGCAAACAAGCTATCTTTATACATTAGGAACCGTCATCATTGCCCGGCTGGCATTCGTTTTTTTTTTTGCTGTTTTGCGATGGCTTTTTGCTTAGCTGTTTACAATGACTGACTATATCAACTTACAAATAAAGTTTCAGCATAAATTTAGTGAATTACTACGCATGAAATGAAAAAGATACCTTTTAGAATAGAAAAGAAAGCGGGGGGGGGTTTGTCGCGCCGCACTTTTGTATGATTTAAGTGGGTCGCGGTGCAGTAGGGTTCTGGAAGCACAGTTCTATGGGATGATTAACTTGCCCTATTTTGAAATATACTGTCCATTCGCAGGAAAATTACAATAACTAAGGGTCATCTCAAAAGTTGCAATACTTTACTGCCGTAAGTTGTTTCCTCTGTTCCTAGAAATGTGACACTAAAACACATGTATTGACGGCTCGCTGAATGGTGGATTACAATGAGAATAATGCGGCATAAATTAAAACTTGCTTAGAGATAATATTACTGGTTAGCACCCCGGCCTTACCACCATTGATGATGTCGGATGGGTTTCACTTCGACAATATATGTGCGATGTTATTTAAAGGAAAATTTAGATAATCGTTTTCATAGGCCAACACTCCCTGGCATGTTACTTTCACCCAGTTTGAAAGCGGCAGCACAATTCTTCGATACCAATAAAATTGTAGGGAAACACAATATCTTAATACTGCGCTGTACCCTCGACAATTGTAATCACAAATGTTACAAAAACATGACAGCGAGTATATTGATTTTTTGTGATTCTTGCAGTCTACTGCACACCTCAAGGTATACATCTTTTTCAAAATTTATATAACAAAATCTCTCCACGGGAGGTTCTAATCTCAATTTAATCCGGAACGGAAGATTCTAAGTTCAATGTAATCCTAATGGGAGTTTCTAATCGCAATGGCATGTGCACTCGGATTTACTAGACGCATAATATCCTCGACAGCTAGGAGACCTTTAGATGCGCAGTGTAACGCTTGACGCCACTACCAGCTCTGTGTCATATCAATACTTTCTTGTGCAATTGCGGTTTAATAAAATATCTTAAATCATGTTAAACAGTTTTTTTTAATAGGCATTGGGCATCTCAATATACTAGTACACGCGAAATATTTACGTGATTTAATCTCCGAGAATGTAATTGCTTGGAAGAAAATAGTATTTTTACAAATATATGGATGACCGACGAAAAAAAAAGGATACAATAATATAGTTCTGGAGGGCAGGTAAAGCTAAAGCTGGATTAAGTTTGGTACAAGCTCACCTGGTGGTTTGCAGGAGTCTAAAATTAAAAGTCAAATAAGCCAAATAGTATAAAACATAAACGCTAATCCTTGGTACGCTTGGTTTTTTATGAACTAATTGATAGCCTCCTTCATCACCAGTTTATCACGCGCTCTGCCAAATTTAATTTTATTTGAATGTTCCAGTAGTATCGGTTGAATTGTCCAAATATTTTACTCACTGTATATTCAATAGCCATCCCACATCGGAGGCAGTTAGTTAACAATAGTGCGCTAGAAAATATTGTGTGCAGAAAGGCAACATTTTGTTTAGAATTAAAAGCTTAAAACCGCTATCATGTGCTAATATTTCTGAAACATAAGTTTAAGACGCACTGAACGTCAAAAAAGTTACATAAGGCTCATGTTACGCAAGTTTATTGCATGTCACAATAACGAAGCACGTAGTTAGAACGAAAAGACACGTTCGTTAGCTTACTACACGTTCGGTGTGTACAGAGTGTAATTTTAATTAAAAAGTATATATAAATATAAGAAACTCCGTGAAGAATAGACAATCGCGGTCTGTGCAGGTGAGTTACAAATTAAGGTGCATAATATAAGGTTCTAATATTTCCGCAATTGAGACTATTACGTAACACTTGTTTTTTTTTGTTTTTTTTTATAACCAAAAATAAACCTATGTTACTCAGTGTCATCGAAACAACTAAATCCGTCAATAAATATTTGTAGGGCAATGTAAGCGTGGTGGTGTGTGAAGTGTCCACTCGTGCAACAAGCCCAAGGCTGGCGGTCCGAAAACGGGGTTGAAAAGGTTATCATCCACATTTTCTAACCGCCATCGTTGGGTCTGTAGCACGAGTAGAATCTTCAGCGAAACCACGCACGTACCACGCGCTCCGATTATTTCTAAAGTTGACTGATGTAGTGGCTTTCGATGCCGCTCAGAAATAGTCTAATTTAAATAATATATTTATTTTCGCTAATTTCAAGGTAATTAAAACATATATTAATTATTCCTTAGACTTATCGTGATGATTAACCGCCTTTAACAAAGCCTCTTGGAGATATTAGTCACCTGCACCAGCCGCATTAGTTTATCTTTAAAGGCTTGTATTTATTATATCTGTTCGAGTAAAAATCGCACGCAGTATATTGCGAGCCTCTACGAAATCAACGAAATCAGCGAAATCCGCTTTCAGATCGCTCTTCTATGTTTGGCTGATATTAAAACGTACCAGCGAGAGGTTGCTCTAAAGTTAGTGCCGTTTTCTTTGATGGTGGTTGTTTGGCAAGTGAATAACCGAACACCCTTGTTCAAGCGAAACCTAATAACCTTCCAAAAACCGAAAGCCTAAATAGAGAACTCCCGAGGAAGTCCAATAACACAAAACCCGCATTTATTCAACGGGTTAAGTCATACAATTTTCCATCAATAAATCACTCAACAACTCTACTCTTCTCAAGTGTGGAACCTTGACAGATCCAGAGCTACGAAATACGTATAAATGTCGCCTGGCCAGGTCACTAATGGATAACATCAGATGCAAATATATAGTTTAACTGACTTGAAAAGTAACTATGGAAAGGCACTGAAGTAGTTGTAAATATATTTTAAATTTTGTACCCACTCGTAAACGGTGAGCTGAATCGAGAATTGCAGTGCCCATAGCATGTATGGTAATCCGAGCATATTTAAAATACAAAATTGATATAATACATTTTCTAGCGACCTGGTTTTCCTACCTAAGGTGGAGGAAAAAAACACTGCAAATTTTACTACTCGACACACAACAAGCAATCATGCCATGTATACACATGTACAAAAAAAAACGCAATTTAAATGGAAGTTTAGAAAGTTGCCTTCACTCGGCGTACAAGATTTGTTTAATATTTGAATTTTATTTAAAAAATGGGTGGCTCACTGGTGAGAACCCAGCGCATTTATAGAAGTTTCCGGTAAACCTGACTTGTAAATTAACACGCTCCTCACATTCCGTACATCTGAAAGAATTCACGTCCCGAAGCCATGCAACTGACGCTCGTAGGGTCGGCATTGTCTATTTTTCTTTCTCCGTCTATTCATGGTGTGCGAGATCGTCAGCCTCACATTTCGGCGTTTCAGGATCGCGCAAATTAAAAGAAAAGAAAAATAAATATTTAATTGCAGAAAACACAGAGGCAATTTTTCTGAAAACCTACAGGAAGGTGGTATCACATGACCTTCATTTTGAAGCGGGTGACCTTTTAGTAAAGACAGGGTAACAAAGGCCTCTTAATTAGGGCCGCACGTATATAACAGAAGTTAGTATCACTACAGTCCGCACAAAGCAACTAGGTCTAGCGGTTAAGCACTCACTCACATACTGCGAACATGCGTACTTCTAGAGGGTTGAAAGGCGGTACGTGTGAATGTCCCAGAAACGAGTTTTGTGAACACCAGCTGAACTTCTGATATGTGCTGAATGTAAAACTCACAGAGGGATTCCAACGCTCTGTAAATTAAAAAAAAAAGATGTATACATAAAAATAGAAGGTCTTATGCCGTTGCATTCCGTGCGCATAGCGATAAACAAGGCCAAACGCTGAAACCCTTGCCACATTTACTTGTTGTGGAATTCAACGACAGCGCATTTTGCTAAGCAATGTTACTATCGAATAACCTTTCTTGCGTCTCACTGACTTGCATGGAAAGGAGGTTTGTATTTCGATGGAGAGGAGATTTAATGTTGAGCTTAGAGTATATAAAGCTCCCCTGTTAGCAGTTCACTATCCATTCCAATTCTTAAGCGGAATAGCATTCACCATGTTCTCTAAGGTGGGCCTAGATGTCACAGACTTTGAGATTTATGAATAAATTTACTTACTTCTTAATATTTAATGAGCGTACATCAAGCTGGAAATCAAGCGTGACAGTTGACTATATAATCTATATTATATTAAATTAAAGACTAGATACTTGTAACGGCTAATGATGACATAGTTTTTATTTCGTGTATGTTGTATCGGGGATGCGACGCTAGCCTTCTTTGGAAATCCTGTTTATAAAAACTTGTATTTTCCTATTTAGGTTTTCCTGTGCTGCTTCTTTGCCTTCGCGGCTTCCCAGGTTGTCCTGCACAACGTAAGTTTTGGATCATGTACTCACTTCATTTTTTGGGGGTGGGGAGGGTAGTAGGGGAGGAGGGAGGGCATTGATGATGATGGCTTGCATGAGTCAGCGGCATCTGGCTTGGGTCAGGGAGGTTTTTGAGCACTACCAAGTCAGTAAACACCTTTATTAAACACCTATATATTAAATGGTTACCTCAGCCAAACATCCGGAAGAGATTAATTGTGATGTATTTAGCGCCACTAAAGGCAGCGCTAATTGTACTGACGTGTTTAAATGCAAGTTTACCTAAAGCCCTGTCGTACACTCTAATGAATGAACTAGATAACTTTATTGCAAGCGTTGCCTACGTAGGTACAGCCCTTTTCTAATAATGCATCGTTACTTTTTCTTTGTGCAGCCACCCCAACCCTACAGCTTCGGCTACGACAACACCGACGAGTTCGGAACCCGCATGACCCGCCAGGAGACCGGTGATGAGTTTAACAACAAGGTCGGCTCGTACAGCTACGTCGACGCTCTCGGCGTCGCCCGTACCGTCAACTACGTAGCCGACGCCGCTGGCTTCCGCGTCAATGTCGATACAAACGAGCCAGGAACCAAGACTTCCGCCCCAGCCCATGCTCAAATCCTTTCCTCAGCTGTCGAGGGCCCACACCCAGTCCTGGTAAACGCCGCCCACGTTGCTCCAGTTGCCGTCCGCGCAGTCCACGGAGCCCCAGTGGTCCACGCAGCTCCCTTCGGCTACGCTCGGCACGCTGCTCCACTCGCCTACAACTTCGGCCACGCCAGGCTTGTTTAAAGGACATTGCTATCTGTGTGTGAACTTATGTGTGTAAAATAAACTTTCTTGGTCTCTACGTTGTCGTCTTAGTTACTTGATGTTACAAGGATAGGCAACAAATACTGCCCGAGTAAAATAAGTTATAGCTGCTCCTGGATCATTTAGTCAGCTTTGAAGGAGGAACAGAGGGGATTTTCATATCTCGGGATGCGTTTTGAGGACTTGATCAGAGCTTTTTTGTACACTTAAGGCCTCCCAAAACCAAAAAGATATTTGTAAAAATTGTTGGCGTACAAAATATGTTCCATTTTCAGGCACAACAATAATAATGCTGCAACCATTTAATTTGACTCTAGTACTGATAGGTATGAGACACAGTGTAATATTATGAACACGTCTAATAATAAACAATTTTGGCAAGCAAAAAAAAAAAACTCGCTAAAGGGATTTCGAGAAAAGCGCTAAAAAACGCTACTATTAAGGCCCAGGTCAACAATGACCGCTCTAACATAATTTTGCAATATTTGCTCAATAATATTTTTTTTTAAATTCATAATTACTGCAATCCCCAGACGGGATTTTAGCAGGGTGGGTTTACAATAGTGAGAGTACCGGTACATAGCTGGCAGAAAAGCAAAGGATCAAGAACAAAAAAAAGCATACAGCATATAACATACTGAAATTAAAGTAAGATGAAGCAAAACAATTATAACTAAGGTGGGAGGGAAATAATGTGAATGATGGGTGAAACACTACATCATTATTTAGGTTATTCCAATCGATTATTATTCTTGGTAAAAAGAATATTTGAAGCAATTATTGTGTGTGCGGAAAGAAGTTATGGTTAAGTAATGCCTCTGTCTGGTCGCATACCCAGAAGAAACGGAAATTAGTTTAGATATCCCAATTTTATAATGCCCTTTAACAAGATGAAACCAAAACTCGAGACGGGAATCACGATTTCTTTGTGTTAAGGGGGTAAGTTGGCTTTTGCTAAACGCTCGTTTATAAAGGTACGGTAGCGTTGTCACATAAAACAGAAAGGGTTGTATACGAAGGTCGGAGAAGAAATCTCTAACGACGTGAGCTGCGTCCTGGTTTCCCAGAGTCCTTCCCCGTCTTCGAATTCCTTCACGCGTGCGGGAAGTGTCTCTCGGCACCTCGCTCGGTGGTTCCCTTCCCCTCACCCCTTCCGTCTAGATTCGGTGGGGGAACGCGTGTGTCCCTCGGTTCTGAACAGCCCTCACCGAGACTTGTGTTACTCCCGAAGCCACAGGCGGCAGACGGCCGCGTCTGTGGCGTCCACAGACGTAAATACTGTGAGGCTTGCTTTCTTGGGACTCTGTCCAATAGACTGACAAGGCGCAAAACATATACCAAGAGGTCATTGCACCTAGCATGCTTGTGTCACAAGAAACGGCGGGAAAAGTTTTGGGTTTGGGGAACGGACTGTTTTCAGGGCCAAAGGGAAGACCCGCAGGGCAATGACCGTCCGGGGAGGGGAATTTCCACGCTTGATGGGCGAACCTAGGTTTAAGTATGAAAAACAAAGGGCAGTGCGATAAGAGACTCAAAAGCGAACGGGCGGATCGTGTAGTCGAGCGGGGTGACGTGACCACTGTCGACGGCCCCACGGCAAGTGCAGGGCGGAGTCTCATCAAGTGTGTGCGTGCCATTTCAAGAAGTGGGTGCGGTGCCAGGACGCCCCGCCCATAGTGAGCCAACGAATCCCCGGAACTCCTCCACCTTGGACGGACCGCGCAGGGAGATGTCGTCAACCATCGGCTCGCCAGATGAGACTTTGCGCACTCGCTGTTACATTTTGATTGGCATATTTGATTCGGTTAATTGTAGTAGCTTTATTAGTGATTGTATAAGCATCCTTAAACCTGGATTTGGGAACCCTTTTCTTTGTAAGCGTATCCATATCCCGAAGCGATTTGTGCGGAGTGCATACAGTGAAACTAACTTTACGACTACAACCATACTCAATTTTGTACGTATTTTGTTATACGTCTCCAGCTCTCTTCATTGGTGAGACTCTCTATCAGACCGAGGACCTGTCCCTCGGTCAATGGCCCAGTTTTTAACAGCATCACGCTCAGAGAACTCTCTCTCGATTTTTTTGGTTATGACAAAAACTGGCGTCCGCTACAGGGCTCACTGATCGCGGTAGAGAGGGTACAATGATGAGAGAATAATGAAATCGTTGATCGCATGAGTGTTTAGCTAGAAGGGCGAGATTTGTGGTTTGTGGGAAAATCTCCTCACATGTAACCTGCTGTGGCCTGCTCATGGAGAAGGCAGAGTTGATCTCAAATTAAAAGCAGCTAGGGCTCGAAGGGGAGGCTCTGAGGGAATGGGTAGACAACGATCGAGAGCCTTGGAACAGCAAGCAAAAGATAACAAAAGGCAAGGAAGGAAGACACAAACGCAGCCAGGGAGGTTGCTCGAGCCCGAGAAGAGGCGGAGTGCCGACTGATGGAGTTAAATGTAAGACACGAGGGAACCCATTCAAAGCTTTAATAGGCCCAGAACGCGGCGCCGGCGTCATTCGGTTCGGCAGACGAGGGGACATTGCAAACTTTGGTAAAGAGGCCCCAGAGTTGGCTGGCCACTTTCGATCAAGGAAGGGACGTTCTGGACGCCTACCATTTACGATTCGAGAGACTTGCCACGGAGCAGCTGTGGCCGCGGAAGCAGTGTACTACCGCGCTCAGCCTTTGTTTGACCGAAGAGGCGCTAGGCGTCATTTCGTGACTTACCCCGGTGGTCTACGAATAAGATAAAAAAGGCGCTCCTCTAGAGATTCTGCCTGACGGCCGAGGGCTTCACAGAAAATGTCCGCGAAGCAAAACCGAAAAAAGGGAAAACATAAACTCAGCTCGCCGCAATGTTTACCAGACTCTTCGACCGGTGGGTTGGCCTCTCGGAGACCCCTAAGGAATTCATCGGGCTGTGGAAACCGCTGTTAGCTGAGCAGTGCATTTGGGGAGTGCCTTCGAAATCGTCCCTCTTCCTCCGGGTAGCGGAAGGGTAAGGAATTGAATGAGTATCGTCGATATCATTCAATCTTCGCAGCGGCAGCAGTGGCGCTGAGACAACCACGTCACTAAAACAATCATCTGCTATATCACAGGCACAAAACGAAGGCTGCAAGTCACCACAAGACAGAGGACGTCAGCAGAAACAGCAATCTTCCTGGGATTGGTCAACTTGCTGCCTTCCACCAGGGGACCAGGCTACAAAAAGACGAGCTCGACCAGGGAGCTTCACTTCGCAGCGGCAGCAGTGGCGCTGAGACAACCACGTCACTAAAACAATCATCTGCTATATCACAGGCACAAAACGAAGGCTGCAAGTCACCACAAGACAGAGGACGTCAGCAGAAACAGCAATCTTCCTGGGATTGGTCAACTTGCTGCCTTCCACCAGGGGACCAGGCTACAAAAAGACGAGCTCGACCAGGGAGCTTCACTTCGCAGCGGCAGCAGTGGCGCTGAGACAACCACGTCACTAAAACAATCATCTGCTATATCACAGGTTGGAAATAGTTTATTATACTTGTCCTTTTGTTTATTTGTCGCCTTTGCTGCTGCTGCTGCTGCTGTTGTGTCAGTGATCTTGTTTTTTTCTAAATTGCTACTTCACGAGTGAAATGGCCAACGGTACCGATGACATTTGTATGTCATGTAAAGTTACCTTCTCAGACAAAGATAGAAAAATGGTGTGTTCCGAATGTGAGTTTCCGTACCACTTAGGTGATTGCTCTGGAATAGCCGAGTCAACGTTCAAAACGAAAGGTGACAGCTGGCATAAACAATGGCGCTGTCAAACCTGCAGGCTAAATAGGCAGCGAAGTGGACAGATCGCTAAACAAAAAAGTGACTCCGATCTGGATCCCTCTGCGGTCATGATGACACTCGCAGCAATGAACAAAAAGCTAGACACCCTTTTAGATCTTAAAGACACAGTGGATGGAATAGAACATTCAATTCAGATGCTGTCAGACAAGTATGACGCAGTGCTAAGCCACATGACGCAACACGATAAGGAGATAAAGGAACTGAGGAAAAGAGTTGAAATAGTTGAAAAAAGCGATGCACAGGCAGAAATCAAAGAACTAAAGAAACAGGTGAATGAACTTGAATGGCGGTCACGCCGACAAAACCTGGAACTTCACAATGTACCGATGACTGAGAGAGAGAACGTACTGGAAAAGGTAAACAGCGTGGCAAGAATGATGAACGTACCAGAGTTGACCGCTAGTGATATGGTGTCAGCGCACAGACTTGCCTCGAAGTCTGATAAGGTCCCTGGAATTATCGTGCGCTTCGCAAGCCAGATAACACGGGATCTATGGTTCCGTAAGCGCTTGAGCCTGAAAGAAGCGGAAACGAACGTTTTCCTCTTGGAAAATTTGACGGGGCATGAACGATCGCTACTTTGGACTGCAAAAGAATGGGCAAGGGCAAACGCTTACAAGTATGCCTGGTACAGGAATGGAAATGTACTCTTGAGGAAACAAGATGGAGGGCGCGTGCTCGTAATCAGGAACGAAGATGACTTGCGGAAACTGGAGTAGAAATATTGAAGATTTGTCATTATTTTGATTTCTTTCTTTCTGAAATGGCTAACCAAATTAGTTTCTTGCCGAGTGAGGTCGGGAACGTGTTTAGATCCCAAACCAGCGTTGTATTTTCCCTGTTTCATTTGAATGCACAGTCCTTGCGTAATAAATTTGATCAGTTAGATGCATTTTTACAGAGTTTCGATTTTTCTTTTGATGTTATCATGTTAACGGAAACATGGTATACTACAGATGATACTGTTGAAATTTTAAGTAACTATGAAAACTATAATTTATGTCGAAATTCCAAAAGAGGAGGGGGAGTTTCTGTGTACGTAAAAAATACCCTACACTGCAGTATTATAGATGAATTTTCGGCAATTACCCAGGATTATGAGGTTTTGACGTTGCAGCACGCGCATAACGTTTTTTGTGTCGTGTATCGCCCTCCTGGTGGCAGCATGTCTTGTTTCCTAAAATATCTAGATGAACTCTTTCTTTTTATCGGTGAGAATAACCTGAAGCTTGTTATGGGGGGTGATTTTAATATCAATATGCTTTTGTCATCTACACAGCAATCAGAATTTCTCACGCTTTATCAGTCGTATGGTTATATCTGTACCATTTGTCAACCAACTCGTTATAGTAGTGCGAATGAAACATTGTTAGATATTTTCTTAACAAATGTACCCAAGGAACATGCGCATGCTGGTGTTATAGGGGCGACAATAAGTGATCATCTCCCTATTTTTATGTTTATAACTCTAGATAATATCAAACACAAGAAAATATGTGTGCCTAACCTTCATTACCGTGATATTAGTACAAAAAGTCTCGAATCTTTTCAAGAACAAATTAACACAACAGACTGGAGTGTGGTTCTGTCTAAGGTGTCGGCAGACGAGGCATACGAGAGTTTTCTTGAAACGTTTTGCGATATATATAACCGTGTATTTAAGTACAAAAAACATATAGTTCATAAAAAGTGTAGAAAACCATGGGTCACAGCAGAAATATTAAAAATGATGAAGAAAAAAGATGCACTTTATAGAAAATTTATGCGTACAAGGGATCCAGTTGTATTGTCAAGTTTTAAGATGCAAAGAAATAAGATAACAAGTGAGCTACGGCGGGCCAAACGGTCATACTATTTTTTGCTTTTTCGGGATGAAAAGAGAACGGATGTTTTGTGGAAAAAGTTAAATTCGATATTACACGAAGGACGTCAGTTTGGAGAAACAACCGAACTTACGATTGAGGGGGATATGAAAAAAGGTAAAGCTCTTGCAGACGCGTTCAATGATTTTTTTGTCGACTTAGTGAACAGCGTTTACTCTGTTGAAGCTTCAAAATATGTAAAATATCTTTCTGACAGCATATTTCTCTCTCCAACTAGCGAGGAAGAAGTTATTTCAATTTTTATGAGTCTAAAAAACAGCAAAAGTTCTGATTCTCAGGACATTCAAATAAAGCCCATTAAATATGTTATAGAGTCTATTGCTTTTATTTTAACTCATATATTTAATTTATGTCTCGAAACTGGTGTTTTTCCGCGTAAAATGCAGATAGCAAAGGTTTCTGTCATATATAAAGCAGGGGATAGGAATGATCTTAGTAATTACAGGCCAATCTCCATTTTACCGATATTTTCAAAAGGATTGGAAAAAATCATACATAAAAGACTTTACACTTTTTTTGAAAAACACTCAATTCTTAGTCCCCGGCAGTACGGGTTTCGGAAAGGGTACTCGACAGAGTTAGCGTTACTTAATCAAAAAGAGATAATTCTAAACAATATTGAAAATAAACTGCTTACATTGGGAATCTTTATCGATTTTTCAAAAGCTTTCGATCGTATTAACCATAAAACTCTCCTTCAAAAACTAGAACTTTCTGGTATTCGGGGAATAGCCCTGAAAATACTCGAGAGTTACTTACAGTTTCGCTTTCAAAGCGTTGTAATAAATTGCCAACGTTCTGAGTCTAGAAAACTTAATGCAGGTGTTCCACAAGGTAGTATTTTAGGGCCACTTTTATTTAACCTTTATATTAACGACATAGCTAACATTGACGATGAAGCAAGCATGATAATTTATGCAGATGATGCTAGTATATTTTTTGCAGGGTCCGATATTTCGGACATTATGAAGACAGGTAATACGTTTCTAGATAAGCTTTACACGTGGACAGTCCACAACTCTTTAGTGATAAATAGTAATAAAACGAAAGCTGTTGTTTTCAGGGCAAAGGGGGTAAAAATGAGCGAAAATCAGCTTCTCTCCTTAGACTCACGTGGTATCGAAATTGTGCAGAATGTCAAAGTTCTTGGTGTTATGTTTAATGAATACATGCGATGGGATGAAACAGTTCAGATGATAGCGAAAAAACTATCAAAAGTGGCAGGTATAATTTATAAGTATAGAAGAACCTTACCCCAGTCTGTACTACGACTTCTTTATAACTCTTTATTCTATTCTTGTTTTAATTACTGTTTCTTGGTATGGGGAACTACAACTTCTGCAAATATTCATCGTATTCATATACTTCAGAAAAAAGTAATTCGTATTTTGTGTAATGAAGCACATGACAGCCACACGGCACCGTTATTCAATAAATTAGGAATTGTTCCAATCACGAATTATTATGACTATAAACTTGCCCTAGCATATAAAACAGCGACAAACCACCCGGGAAACAGTCTTCTTTCTCTTTCTTCCCTCCACTCACAAAACACCTCGTATGCCACCCGCCATGCCGACGCCTGGACGGTCCCGCGCTCGAGAACTAACTACGGAAATCAGATGGTGAGATACCAGCTACCCAAAATGTTAAACTATTTTTTATCACGGAATATAACAATTGAAAACTGTTCCAACAAACGCATATTATCATTACTAGTTTCGACAGAAATCTGATTGTGTACTCTTGAGAGTGGTTTTGTTTTTGAGTGCCTCTTCTGCTGTTGCTGTTGGGGGAGGAGAGGGCACTGTCAAGCAGTTTTGTACTGCTTTTTCCCTCCTCCCTCTCTTCTTGTTTGAAGAGGAATAA
>JAZHYW010029728.1:0-61086 GCA_037355805.1 Ixodes ricinus | reverse complement strand
AAAGCCACGAGCCTTCGGTGATTCCTTCGCCGATCATTTTTTCCGAGTCCGACACGGGCATAGTGTCTTTTGCCCCGTCATCGTCATGCTACATCCGCCACGACGAGACATCGATCGCCGATGACACGTCTTTCGACCACGTTACAAGGCTGCACCAATCATCTTCAAGAACTGCCACGCCCCTGGGTGTCTTAAAAGACTGGAACGGACTTCACTGTGCTAGTGGTGGGCACGGTACGCTTTGCGACAGCATGTCTAACCCGCTCGTCTTCGCCTGTTTACAGGTAAGCAATAGGACCAGTAGCATGCGGAGCAACTGCTTGTGCCTAGTTGTCGTGCCGTGCCCCCACAAAGTGCTTTCTGTGGTAGCAGAGTGTCTAGACATGATAAGGCAACTTCTTCTATGCGGCGATGTTGAGCTCAATCCTGGGCCAACCTACACGCTGGAGGGAAAGGTGTCGATGATACTTGATGGCCAAAAGGATCAGACGAGAACGTTAAACGATATAAAACGAGATCAGCGATCTCTACAGAAATCAGTGAATGAAAATACCGAAAATTTTAAAAGCCTAGATGTTAGAATGATAAGGTTGGAATCGGCAATTCACAAGGCAACTGAACTGGAAGCGGTGGTCCGAGACCTGACAAAAACTGTCCAACTACTAGTGCATAAGGTAGATGACCTCGAAAACCGCTCCAGACGCAACAACCTCATCATATTTGGATTAAACGAAGCAGAAAACGAAACGGCTTTGGAACCAACGCAGACCGTTCAGGCTAATGTTTTTCAAAGAGTTAACGTAAATCCCGAAAGTATCGAACGCATCCACCGTCTTGGTAAAAAGCGGCGAAGCCCACGGCCTACAATAGTACGTTTTTACAACTACCGAGAAAAAATGGAAATTTTACGCAACTGTAATAGGCTTAAGGGCACAAATATTTCTGTAAGTGAGGATTTTTCTAGGCAAGTTCAAAGTTTAAGAAAATGCCTTTGGGACTCCGCAAGAGATGAAAGAAACCGAGGCGCTAAAGTCCGGTTAGTTTATGACAAGATAGTCGTAGACGGTAGCTTGTTTTACTGGGATTTGGCATCCGGTTCTCGCCGTCCATATGGGAGCGGCGATATTCTTGAAGGGGAACTGAGTCACAGAGAGGGCCCGGAAAATCAGTCGTGTTCCTGACTTACTCACCGTAATCAATCTAAACGCGCGAAGCGTATTAAACAAGGGAGCCGAGTTGGAAGCCATACTTTTGGAACATGAGCCTGACGCGGTTATAATAACAGAAACGTGGTTGAGCACTCAAGTTGAAGATAAGGATTTTGTACCACCGAATTATGTTTGCTTTCGTAAAGATCGGGAGTCTCGTGGAGGTGGTGTCGCAGTTGTTATCAAGGAGGAGCTAGAGAGTGAGATGATGCCTAATTTAGATGGTATTGAATCATTGTTTTGCAAGATCGTTATAAATAAGTGTCCAATCATGATCGAAGCTGTTTACCGTCCTCCTCTGACGAACGAAACCTATTTTACGAGTATAAATTACTATCTATGTGAACATGTCCGAAGTAAAAATGGCAGAATTGTTCTGGCTGGGGATTTTAATCTGCCCAACATTGATTGGTTGAACATGTGCGCAAAACATGGGGAAGTTTCCACATCGCAAGCTTTGATCAATTTAGTATTTTCTCATGATTTGACACAAATTGTTCAACAAAGTACTAGAACGCAAGGTTCTGTTAGTTCTTTGCTTGACCTGGTCTTTTTAAGTAAACGATTGTCGCAGTCGCGATACTCGTGCGAAGTTTTGGACGGTATCTCCGACCACGACATGGTCCTCGTGACGTGTCCCTTAGGAAAGCGTGAAAAAGTACCGCCTGAAACTGTTTCCTTTCCGGATTTCTCTAAGGCAGATGATGAAAGTATATGTGACTTTTTTAATCTACATTATGATAGCTTTAGGCTATTCTCCGCATTAAACGCGAAATCTGTAGACGAGATCTGGGCAAGATTTAAAACTATGGTTCACACTGCCATCAACAATTTTATTCCCCTCAGAGTAAAAAAAATCTCCAAGCAAAACCCGTGGATAACAAAAATATTATTCGCATGAAGCGTAGGCTAAAAAGAAAAAGGCGGAATCTAAAAAAATGCGAGACACCTCAAAAGCGAGAGGAAGTACAGGGCCTTTCGGATACTTTTAAATCGGAGGTTCGCAATGCTAAATGTTTTTATATAGAAAATTCACTCACAAACTTTCTAAAAAATTCCCCAGAAAAGTTTTGGCGACATTTATCTCCGGTTAAGGAAACTGTTCCAGGTATAGTCAAGAACGGTTCTATTATAACAGACAAGTGGCAAGTTGCTTCATCATTCAACCATTACTTTCAGTCAGTTTTCACAAGAGACGATGGAATCCTTCCCAATTTCTGCGTGTCTTGTGACATTCCTGCTATAACTGACGTGACAGTGAACCAGCAAGGTCTGTTCATTTTGTTATTAAACCTTGATGCTAAAAAATCATCCGGGCCTGACGAAATACCTAATATATTTCTAAAAAGATATGCAGAATGGTGCTCCCATTACCTGGTAATAATTTTTAACCTAACACTTGCCAAAGGAATAATTCCCCGAGATAGGAAATGTGGCAAGATAATTCCGGTCCATAAGAAGGGTGATAAAACTATCTTGAGTAATTATCGACCGATTTCCCTAACGAGCACGTGCTGTAAAACTTTAGAACATATCTTATCGAAACATTTAATCACTTTTATTGAGAGTAACAAACTTCTGGGCTCTAATCAGTATGGATTCAGACGGGGGTGTTCTACAACTACGCAGCTAATCGAAATTTTTCATGATTGTAGCATAACCGCAGATAAAGGGGGCAGACAGATATTATATTTTTAGATTTCGCTAAAGCTTTTGACCGCGTATCGCACCCGAAATTGTTGTACAAGCTTAGTCACGTTCTTAAGAATGATCAGATAGTCGATTGGTTGAACTCATATTTATCAGGACGGGAACAGTATGTGTATTTTAAAGAGGAAAGAACAGAATCATTACAAGTAATATCCGGCGTCCCGCAGGGATCGGCACTTGGACCGCTTCTTTTTATATTATTTATCAGCGACATGGGAAAGGACTTTGACTCCGCGGTATCTTTAAAGCACTTTGCGGATGACACTGTGATTTACTCCAATATCAGTTCCAATGAAGACCAACTAAATTTGGACAAGCACTTGCGTAAGATAATGAAATGGTGTGCTGACTGGCAGATGGAACTGAACATAAGTAAGACGGTCTACATGAATGTAACGCGCAAAAAACAACACTTACAATTTAACTACAGTATTAAGGGTCTTCCGCTTGTTAAAGTTAACGAATATAAATACCTTGGAGTGCATTTAAGAAGTGACTTAAGCTGGAACTCCCATATTGACTATGTATGTAAGAAAGCCTTTCAAAAACTATGGATGCTTAAAACAAAGTTGGAGTTCGCTAGTTCCGATGTCAAATTAATCGCCTTTAAGTGTCTAATTTTGCCAACTCTGGAATACGCTAGTCCGGTTTGGGAGCCATTCACAAATCAAAATATTTATAAATTGGAAAGAATTCAAAATAAGGCTGCTAGATTTATCTTTAATTGCTACCGGTCGACTGAGTCGGTCACAAAACTCAAGGAGCAAGCAGGCCTGCCTAGCATAAAGACCAGATTAGAAACGAATAGAATGAAACTTTTTTTTCAGATATTTCATGGTCATTCGATGTTGGATACCCGAAAATACGTCGTGATGTCTCCTCCGGTGTACCACAGAATAAAACATAGCTTAAATATCCAATCCTATCAATACTCTACGGATCATTTTAAGCACTCCTTTTTTGTTCGATGTATTGATTTCTGGAATAAGCTGCCTGAATGTATAGTCAACTCTCAAAGTGTGTCAACTTTTGTGAGGGAAATTGAAATGTTTCTTCCCATGTCACCAAGGGATGTGACTGAATTATTGAATTCTTTGTGTGTCCTTGGTATGTTTTTGAAAATATGTACCACTCCTGCCTTGGCCTCACGGCTGGCAGAATGAATAAATAAATAAATAAATAAATAAATATATGACAACCCTGGCTGAAACGGGCCCAGCCCTCCAGCAGCGTAGCGGTTTTTTTCTGGAACGTCAAATGCTTGTCTCAGTTCGTCTTTTGTCCTTGCTTCCGGTATCTATTGCATCTTTGAGTTGCTGACAAGTCCGCGGAGGAAGCGTGTATGATAAGTAGCAACATCGCCTTTTCCGCATGCTGACCTGAAGTTGCTGGAGAATCATTTCTGCTGGAATGCGTCCGTAAAAGTCAAATTTTATCCAGGAGGAAGCCGCAGAAAAATTTCAAATTGCTTGAGTCTCAAAATAAATATCTGTGGTGTAGGTGACAATACACATATGTTTTTTTACACACCACAAGTAGTGGTTGGCATGCAGTTTCGCACTCTCCTACAAGACGTTGATCAATTCTAACGGACGCTTACAGCCGAAAATGACCACACATTTCGATTTTTCTATATTTCCACGGCCATAATGGCCTGATGTTAGTTCAATATGTTACTCTTGTGAAATTGTGCTGATCGAAAAAAACAAAAAAAAAACATGCAGGTCGAAATATTTTTGTGAATCAACTTCTTATGCACCATTCATATTACAATTCATATTTCACTTACAGGAGTGAAAATGTTGCATCTAACATGTGCGATGAATGTTGGTGTTATTTTGGGGCCCATCACAAATCTATGCTAGTGTTCACAATTAAATACTCCAAACTTCTAAGTGACCCACGGAAAAATCGCCTGCAATGTTTAGTTATCGGAAACAGTACAGAAAGATCGAGTATACCTACAATATTTTTTTTCTATATTAGTTCTCACTCAACTCAAACCACAGCACTAGATATCTAAATTTAAGTAAAATTGAAGCAAACAATTAGAAAAGACAGCATCGCATGGGTACATGTTCAATACGGTCGAAAGTTTTGAACATATATTTTATAATCAGTCACATTTAATCACAAATATAACTTTATAAGGAAAGCTACCAAAAGGAAGCGGTGGTGCCGAAGTTAAATATTGTAGTCGATTGTGATAGTTACCAACTCGTTGAAGTAGTTTTGTTTAATGTAATTGAATCTGGTGTCCAAGAGAGCCCAAACTATCGAGATAAAAATGTTTCCAAAGGTTCGATCTTAACAACTATTATCAAACATTTCATGACTTTAAATGATATAAAAAAGAGGTCTTAGCTCAGGAGGGTATAACATTGTAAAAATGCATTATTTTGACGTTGCTCCAGTTGACAAGAACGTGTCGCTTTTTTGAAAAGTGCATTCAAATGAGGTTTTCTATACTTGGTTTTACCTCGGGTCTGGAAGCAGTCGACGTTGTAAGCCTTTGCAAATGAAACACTGTCAAAACTCTAGTTGTTCGGCCTTCCCTGTACATTAATATTTAAAAGATAATAGAACACGTACAAAAAATAACAAGCAACATTGTATGCCTTTTGCATTGTAATATTAATCTCCGAATGTCGTGGCGTATTCTGCCTCATTCAACAACTATGAATTGATAGACACAAAAAATGTGACTAAAACGTTTAGGGATACCAAAGACAGAAAACAAAATAGATTCACTGGGGTCTGTGTTTTTGTTCACCATATTTGTCCTAATATTTTCGCAACTGTATTTGTGTATTTATTTATAGGTGGATGCCTTAGATTATGTCACTTCACAGAAGGATGAATTCAAGAGATCATCGCTGATGATATCCTTCTCTATGCATGTACTATGGTTCAAAAAACATACTCCAGATGGACCCTTTGAAATTGGTATTCCTTGCCGTCGTGCTTATCCCGACATTATACACGGGGTAAGCTACTGGAATAAAAGGAGGGTGTTTCCACCGCAGGTTAACCTCCAAAACAATTAAATAGTTTTTTTGTTTCACCGCAAATCTTAACTGCGCAGCGCCGAACGTCTATTTTCTATCCAAAAAGTAGTGCTTTAGGTCGGAAGTAGATAACAAAGTTTCAGACCGAAACGATAGCTTAATCAAGAGTTATGAGTTTTCCTTTTTTTTACCTTTGAATTGGAAATAGGCTGTTGACGTATTTTTTAATGCATAAAGATTTTTGGCGCCACTTGGCGAATACAGACGAAAATAGGCCCCATTTTCCCGTCAAAACTTTCAGAAAAGCACTTATAACTTTTGAATGCTGAAACTTTGGGATTTTGGTTCGGGCATCTTGCTTTACCCTTTGTTCAGAAAAGGCGCGTTCTGCAATGCGTACTTTCGTTGCGTTAAAACATAACCTGTATTTTTTTATTATTTTGTGATGGAACAATGCAGTTCGGGCAATATTTGGAGTCTCTTTAACGGAGCAGGAGTTTCAGGATAGAATAACTGTCACGTGATGCAGTGCTCGCCCTGCCATGTACAGAAATGGCAGGAATGAATTAGAATAGAGCATGTTTCAAGAAATGCATTTCAAGTTTGTCTTAAGAAATGTGCGCTTCGCGGACGATAAGATAGCAACTTGATTTCTGCTATGTGTATTTTTTTATTGATACGGTGTGGTGTATTAAAATTATAGGCATGGTTTAAATGGAAGCTTGCTTCGACAACCAATTAATCATCCAATTTCAGGAGGATTTAAGGCACGTACTTTATATTATAGCAAAGCAAACAAAACGCTTGAATTTTGACTAATTTTTAGCTTTCGGTTTTTAAAAGAAACGCATCTGGGCGGCAGCGTTGTCACCTCCCATGGCATAGGCGCGCAACGCACGCGCGAAACGCTTTCCTTGTTTCTGTGTGTGCGAATACTTGTGAGGTGAATTGGAGGAGGAGACGTCCACATATTATAATGAACTATATTATCAATGTTAGAAACGCACGGCCCGAGAGCACGCTGCACGCTATGGTTCGTGGTATGCATGCCATGAAGTCACATATACTTTACCCCCCAAGAGTCAGCAAGTAATTCCGATATCCGAGAGCCAGAAAGAAGTCGAGGTTTAGACATCAACGTTTCGATGGGAGAGGATGGGGATAGAAGGGTAGTGTACCACCCGTTATTTTTAGCTGCCCAAGCTGCCAAAATTTATTTTTAAAGCGTACTGCCTTGAACCGTCCTATCAAAGCTGTGTCTCGTGGACCGCTAAGTTCCAGGATAAAAAGAAAATTTTACATTTCCTCTAGAGGACCACAAAGGGTCTGACGTTGAATATTCGGAGAGTTTCATGCACAGCGTCACGGCGGAGAAATTACCTGTTGTTCTGCTTAGATCTTCCGAGGCTTAAATGGGAATACGCACATGTGGTCTGTTCGAGTTGCACGGTTTTTTCTCATTGTTTGGCGGAGCCGTTTGACGTCACTTGAAGGGTGGGGTACGGCGGGCAGTGCAGGTGCCTAAAAACTTGTCCGGAAGACGAAGGGTCGTCTCCTAAACTAAAGCACCTTCAGTGATTCCCAGGTCTTCATTTTTAGGTCAGTGGGTAGGCCAATCATTGTGATGTGTAAAATTTAACTCAAGAGACTTTAAAAGATAAATACTTTGGCGGGTGCCTTTAGAAATTTTTGAAAATCTTCAGCTAGGCGACTGACGCTGCTAATATGGGATGTCTGAATTTGTATTAAGGCGAAACAAAATATTATTTTGTATTCCAACAAAGCGAATTCAAAATGTGCGCCACTTTCGGTGGTGATGGAGAATGGCACAACAAATTGGAACATTGAGCCTGCTACGAGGGTCCTTGCTATGAATGGCAAACGAGTACAAACACGCAAAATATTAAATAGTATGGCATCTTTGGGTATAAAACTTGAAATTGTGTCTAATAATATCGTACGTTATTTCGTTGTCTCTCCAAGGTACATTTTATAAGTAAATTTATTGCGCGGAATATTCTTATTTGATTGTTTTTTTATATTCCTATAGATAGATTCCGCTGTAATTGCTGCTAAGGGAAGTGGAGGGTCTTTCTAACAGTTTTGTTGAGCTTTTTCCCTCCTATCGCTCTTTTTGCGTGAAGAGCAATCAAGAAATTTGAAATTTGAGTAAATGGTGATTAATTCTGGCAAACGTGTCTAACGAGAAATGATGGTGATGATATATATGCCTTTATTAGCCGAAGTCACAGCACAAACCGGTCTAGATAAAGGACAGAAAAACAGAATGATTGATTTAGGCGAGCGAGTGAGTGTATGGCGGTGTCTTTTGCTTCGTGGCACTGCTCATCTGTGCAAGAAAAATTCCTAGCATTCGTTTTATTCCAAGAGTATAATAAACAGTGGTGATGAGTTATTGATTTTTCTCTATGCCTGGATTAACAAGAACCGTGTAAAAAGTTAAAAAGTGGCAAAAACTTGGAGGGTCTACAGGACTGGGTAAGCCGGTGAGCGTGACGGAAAGAAATCTTTCGACACAGTCATAACTGTGTTGCAAAAAAAATATCAGAACCAAGTTTTCTTTACTTTTTTGATCTGAATCTTGTGTTCACTGCTTTATGCGTCTGCTGAATCACCGAAATTCACGGCAGTCTGGGCGTTTCAGCTTTCATTGTAATACTGTGCATATGTAGCAAAGTTCTAAAATTCCTTGATGTGTCGTATGTCACTGGAAAACCCAGATATAAACAAATGACGATTTTTCGCATTAACAGGTTATTGCTGTTATTTTTCCGAACGTAGGTGATGAGTTTGTTTTCGGTTCATATGTAAAACTGAGTCGTTCGAATAATGTCGAGAATTCTTGAGGGCGCTATAAATTGAAAGCTCCTTGAGATTGAAGGTGCTGTAGTGCGACGCTGCAGGCGCAAACGTATATGAGAAGAACGTATGCGGCTCCCACACCACATTTACAAGTTGTGGTAGAAATTTGCAGAAAGCGATGTCGGATAAAAAAAGGTTTCTTCAAAACATCCTTGTGCGGAGGTGTCCTCCTTGGCGGATAGTGCGCATACGCATCTGGATGTACTAGGCGTGCAGCATCAGTAAGGGTATTCGTGATTGTGCTAAATTCATTAGTTTTGTGTAGAGTTCATTAAATACTGGTAGATGTAAGCTAGTTGCCTTGATGAGATAAGTGCAAGGTCTAAAGGAATGCTGAAATGGAGCGAAGTATTTCTTAACAGTTATGACGTAAATAAATTAATCAAGTTTTCGTTTCAGTATTTTGTTGGAAAGGTATATGCTGCATCGACTTGGGATGGAAGAAATAGAATCCAGTGGGATTTGACGTGGTGGGAAAAAACAGCTTTATTATTGTAAACATGAAAATTTCGTATTGAGATAAAGACATTGGTTAAAAGCCGTAGAATCAAGGTTTTCTAATCAACGTCCGTTCTTGGCCTAAGTATCTTGTCATGAAAATATTTAAAAAAATGAGGTCGTTTACAGTTCTTTGTAATGCCGAATTAAAGCACAGTTTCGAAGATTGTGCGGGTTGCTTTCATTAACTCAAACAACCTGTGGGGATAGCACTGTTGGCTTTATGAAACTTGTGGAAGATTGCGGGTTGCTTCAAGTAACCCACAGAAGCACCTGGATCACTCTGGTTTGATATGGATAGCCTAGAGTGCATATAGAAAGCCTGTGGCTGCTCGGGGAACATTTTAAATAAAGCTAATTGCCACAAACCAAGTCGACCCTTTTAGGAATAAATACCTAAAACTGGGTTTTCAGAAAGCATATAAATGAAAAAAATAAATTCCCTTATTGGTCACAATATACGTGTGCGCTTGTGGGGAAGTGGTGTTCCTTCTATAGTCAGAGCCGACGTTCAGGCGCCAATATACGGTAGAATCTTGGTGACATAAAATATTCATAGCTGAAGCATCCTTGCATTTCAATACCATTCAATCAGCTTTCAGAGTTGATTGATGTTCTTCCTTGTCTACACATGCCAATCATAGTATGAATGCGTTTCAGTCTATATTCTTCACCTAATACTTTACTCCGGAGTCAAACTTTATTCTGGTATTTGTTATTTCGTATGCAGTGTTTTCAAAGCGTCAATTTTTACGTCTGCATATCTTTGACTTTATTGAGATTGTATCTGTTGCATTGTTGTTATCATGACACTTCTGTAAAGGGGCAAACAACCTGTCCAATACACAGACTGGATGGTCTATTAATGAATGCAGATTATGTATTTACAAGCAAAACCAACAAAACATACAAGTTATTTGCGCTCCTAATAGGGTTACTTTATATATATCCAATAGACCGAGAAAAAATAACCTGAAGAAAAACAGATAGTACAGTAAGTAGCACAACTCATTGGTGATTCTATATAACAGAAAAGGCACTTCATGAAATCACAAAATATGAGACATGTCAATCCATAGACTGGAAAACAAACAATCATAGATAATTCTCCTTTAGTGAAATGCAAATATGTTACAAATATCAGATAAATGCAGTTATGTTTGTATGGTTATGATAATGGTGTCAATTCTGTACAAATGATTCCAATATCCTTTCATTACTACAACAAAAGCTCATTTCTCAGTGCGGTGTATTTTTGCTATGTGGTTAGGAGGCACTAAAATCGTAAATGCAAATATGCATAAAATCGCAACAGTATACAAAGGAGGAATCGGTGGCAAAGTGTTTTAACGCAGCGTGGCTCCGAGCAAGTGGGTGGAAACTGAGCATAACTAAAACCCTAATGGCACCCAAAAGGGAATCAGTGATCAAGTGTGTTAGCGCTTCGTAGCTCAGAGCACGTAGAGAAACATCTGTGGCTTGTGGGTTCGAAATGCAAAAGAGATGCTTACAATCGAACGAGGGCCGATTGACATAGACTTTTAGCAAAACATGAAGCATCCCCTGTGGAGCAAAAACGAATGCCAAGAATCGACCATACAGTCACGAATGACATTTAATTAGACTACGAAACCTGAAGCAAACTAAACGTTTATTGCGGCGAATTTGCGCCCAAAACAAAATAGAAAAAAGCTAGTGTCGCAGGCATCGCTGGCTCCGAAACAGCAGGACTGAACGCTGGGGCGAGACTGGCTTCGGCTCTCCACGTGGAACCCCGTTTACTTACCGACCGGAGTAAAATAGAGGTGACAGCTTTGTCGCGTTCTCATATACAGGAGTAAATGCTTTAGGCTTGGTATTTTAATGGATATCGTATCCTTTAAACGCCACTTCCGGCTAAATTTACATTTACAGTGTATACTTGAATAGTTAGCTTTTTTTACCCCCAAGAATATTAAAACTACTCATAAACAAACATTATACCCTATGTAATGACAGAAAACAAATAATAGATTGCCTCTATAGTTTGTTAAACTCGCGGAAAGAAAAAAATATGTGTTGCGTGCGTTATATGTACTTTATGATTTGCTTTGCATGGTTGCGGGGTGCTATGGGTGTTTTGAAAATCATGGCACCTTACAAAACTGACTCGTGTGATCTTCAGGTCCATCAGGCAAATAAAGACGCGTTTAAATTACTTCAGGACCAACCAGGGTGTCTCGAGCAATTTTAGTGATTATTTTTTTGTGGTGCGTTCTTTTCTAGGTGAGTAGGGTGCCTTGAAATGTTTGCTATTTTAGATCATTAGGACTCCTTTGATGCAATATGAAGTTAACTGCTAATGTAAAATATTTTGCGCGTTCTCTACTATTTTAAACGATTTTAAACATGTAGTTTTTGGGTCATGCTTTTGATACGTTAACCCTTAATACGTTAAGATTCACCCCAAATGCTCCTGAGTTCACGTGTGGAACTAGGCCTTCTTGGGATATTAGGTGCGCTGGGTGCGCTGTGTGCGCTGACAACCGACTTCGAACTAGGGAAGGTGGACTAAAATGTATAGCCGCAACTGTCACAAAGTGATTATTGTGGAACTGTTGTAAGTTGGGCGAGTTGGTATGATGACATGATGAACAAAACAGCGCACAAAAAGACGAGGACAGATAAAGAAAAATGCATGACACACAAGTGCTGACTCGCAACTGAATTTCTACACAAAAGGAAGAAGAAGAGGACGTTCAGAAAGACACTCAGGGCACGCAGTACGTGTCACACGCGACACAACACCATTTGAATACAATGTTTTTGCCCCATAGTCCGATTTAAAAACTAGATTTCGGTGTGTAGTAGTGTCACTGATGGGTGGCTAACGTGATGCAATGTGCTTGGAAGCACATTGCATCAACAGCCTGGGGGACTGCTGCGTTAGCCACACATCAGTGCTACTACTACTAACCGAAACCTTGTATTTAGATCGGACCATGGGGCAAATACATTTTAGTTAAATGGTGGTGTGTCGCGTGTAACAAGCACTGCGTGCCCTGCGTGTCTTTCAGAACGTCCTCTTCTTTTTAGTTTTGAATATAAGTTCAGTTGCGAGTCAGCGCTTGTGTGTCGTGCATGTTCCTTTTCTCTCTCCTCGTCTTTTTGTGCGCTGTTCTGTTCATCATGATTATCGTGGTCAATGTGCCACTGGCAGCCGACGACCTCGGAGGATTACACAGGATGGATTCTAGTGTGATCTGCAGCCATCCGTCAGAAACCTATTCTGCTGGACTACGTACCACTTGCCGCCGAGGCCTGCCTGCAAAGTAAGCATGACGGGCCACACTATGACTTGGCGCAAACTGTCACAAACTCAGTATGCTGTACAAAGTGTCACAAACCACCGACTGTGGCCTGCGGACTGCAACCCATGCTACGATTTAATGAACCGGTAAAACAGTGTCAAAAGCGTATCGCCACGGCGCTAATCGTTTTAGCCTGGCTATTATCAACTAAACAAATCACACTTCAGAAGGGCGAAGTGGTCGACTCTTTTTTTTGTATTAAGGCGTTGAACTTTAAGATATTCAAGCCACCTTTGTATATGTTTTTGGACGTTTTATCTTTCCCGCTAAACTTAGTCGATTCTAATAAATATATAAAAACATTATTTTAATATAGCGAGGCAAACATTGATGTCATTAAGTACGAGTTGGCGGCCGATATTGTTGTGTTTAACATGACTTTAATCAGCGCTCTATTGATGAATATTGCATATATTGCGATATGTTTAATGTTGTGAATCAGAAAGCCGGCGGCAAGGAGGCATGGTCTTGACATATTTATTCTGCTTTTCGCCTGACTTGCCGAGATATGTATATAGACAAGGATGGCGCCGCAGACGTGTCGTCACTACATATTGTGTGGCTTTTGGCTACAACATTTATTTTCCTTTTTATTTTTGATCGCAACCTCATCTTGTTGGTGGCTTCATAATTCATTTGCTGTGCCGCAACTCTGGCTCCGGAGCGCTTGATTGCGCGTTGATTGCGTACGCGCCTACTCGGGCTCCGTCTGCGAGCAGTTAGAGCTGCCTCGTCAAGCGTTGTCCGTTTCGTTAATATCAGCCAGCCCATGCGTAGATTCGTGCGTCGTCTGCGGGCTGTCAGGGCTGCTTCGTTTTTGAGGCACTGTCTCTGCCTCCTTAAGGACTGGTGTCTTAGCCGTCCAGGTTTCCTCTGGCATCTGAACTGTCCTGTGATTAGGGATAGGAACTGTGTTTATGGCAACGCCATCAATATGCACCAACCTTTCCTTGCCGTGAACCATGACCAGATACGTCGAGAGACTGACACGCCACAAAATGGTGCCTTCTGGCCAAAGCGGATCGCATTTGCTGTCTCCTTTCACTCGGACCTTGCCGCCTATCTCAAAACATCTCCGGGAACTTTTTGTTTGTGAGGTTGCTGCTTAGCGGCACTTGCTTCCACATGCTTGGCGAACTCTGGTGAAGGATGCGTAACCTCGTGCGTTGCTTCTCTCACAAGAAGAGTTTGACGGGTGTCTCACCTGTAGTTGGACATGGCGTAGTACGGTACGTGAAGGGAAACTGGTCTAGTCGGTGTTGTACCGTATGGGACTGCCCCGTGCGCCGCTCGTTCTGAAGCTGGCGGATGAGGCTCCGTTTGATGGTCAAGACGAGTCGTTCTGCTGCGCCCTTTGAAGCCGGATGGTAAGGTGGCGTCCTAATGTGATGCGCAGAGTTTGCTCTGAGAAAATTTGTGGTCACAAGACACGAACTGGACAACACTGTCAACCGAATTTTCTTTGGATTTGTTGTTGTTTGCGGTTTTAACGGCCCAAGAGCATCAATGCGCAGAACCCGCCAAACAAGGTAAGTCAATGAAAAGGGTGAGTAAATTAAACTATGGAAAATAGTTTTATAGTTTGTTTAAAAATTATAAATTTTCAAGAAAAAAAAACAAAAAAAAACGTTTGAATGAGATCAGTGGTCGCTCACCAAGTAGCAAGGAAGGGGAAATATAATGCGATACTTCAAAAGATCAGGAGAAAAGAAATTGTGCTGCTGCCGAAGACCAGAGCAAAGAAAAAAATATGAAGAAGAGTAAAAGGCTCACTGCATCGCTCAAAGGATGGAGGTTCTCCACCAGGAAGCAGGCAGCTATGTGCAAGGTAGCTGTGGGCACTTCTCAGGCCGCATAGGAGGACCTCATGAATTTTGTTTTTTATTGTAAGATGTTTCCCAGGTACCAAGGTCTGGCTTGATGGTGTGAAGCTTTATTGATAACCTTTGAATCCCACTCAGACTGCCACGATCGCAGGTAGGTATTTTTAAGTCTCGGTGGTGGTGCGGGCATGTGACACCGGAAGATTTTGCGAAGAGACGGCCAGTTTATCTGCAGCCTCGTTGACAGCAATGCCCTTATGGCTAGGAATCCACCAAAACCTAATGCCGTGCCCATCCTGTAGGCCCTGTTGCACCTTAACACGCGTAGTTAGGGTCAGCCGATTCTTTGTAGATAAAACAGAGCACACAGCCCTAACAACACTCTGGGAATCTACGAAAACGATGGCTTTTTTTTTACTCTAAACTATATAGTAAAGCGCCATCGTGACCTCATATAGCTTGGCAGTAAAAATACTAGCAAAAGTGTTTAGACGAGTGACCTTTGAAAAACGAGAAGAGTATACAGCCGCACCAAAAAACATTGCTGACTTGGCACCACCAGTGCAAACACTATTATAATCTTTGTATTTTTTCTCCAATGCATAAAAGGACCTGCTCTAAAATTTAAGGGAAGACTCTTTGCTTTCTGAATTTCGTGATGCCCCAGTCACAAAATATGGGTTTGGCATTCCATGGAGCAGTATGGTATGCACTATCCAAGTGGTTAAAATCATGAGTCAGAATGACGGAGGAGCCGAAACTTCCGACACGAAGATTCAAAGGCCGCACAGCAGTTGGCCTATGCTTGAAGATGCGAGAAAACCTAGAGTTTTGAATTCTTCTGTAAGCGGGAGAGCTGGGGTCCGACAAAAGTTAGTAAGCATAGGTAAGGCTAAGCCGCTGTTGCCATTTTTTAAGCGAGATTTCATGAGAGTCAACATACAAGCTAAGCACAGGGGAGGTACGAAAAGCACCACATGCCAAACGCAGCCCTAGGTGATGTACTGGACCGAGCATTTTTAAGGCAGGCGGCCTCTCGGAAGTGCAGACAATTAAGTCATAATCAAGGCGGGATCGAATGAGAGAAGAATATAGACGAAGGTGACATTTATTGTCCGAGCCCCACCACTTGTGCGCAAGGACTTTGAGTATGTTTGATGCCTGCAGAGTGTTTTGCTTGAGCTGTTCGAGATGCGAAACTAAAGTAAGTTTACGGTCGAACGTAACTCCTACAAATGTGTGCTGTTTTTTGACAGCAATGTTGCTTCCATTTAAAAGAAGTGTAGCATCTAAACAGAGGTCAAGCTTTAAAAAAAGGAACACAAACAGTTTTTTTCCGGAGATAACAAGAAACTATTCTCATCAACCAATGCAGTCAATTTATTTATGGCCAGTTGTAGCTGTCGCTCACTGCTAGAAATATTACAGGACGCTACAGATATATGAAAGTCATCGACATGTACCGAGTAAGATACTGAGATAAGAATGACTTTTCTAAAAGAGTTAATTTTTATTGCAACGAGTGTGACGCTTAGGACTCCACCCTGTGGAACACCATTATCTTGTGCGAACCGGTCTGGTAAAGTTGTTCCCAACTGAACACGCAAAATTCGTTTACACAAAAAGCTCTTTATGCCCTGAAGCATTCTGCCCCGTATTCTGTACATAGAAAGGTGGCGCAAGATGCCATACCTGCAAAAAGTGTCGCAGGCATTGTTAAAAAAACAAAAAACACGATGCTGCATATTGGCGAGTGCCACACGCACAAATGTCTCCAGCCGCACAAACTGGTCTGTTGTAGAGCGTTCAGGCCGACAGCCACACTGATTGATATTCGCGATATTATGCTGCTAGGGTGAATATATAGCACTGCTGTTAATTATTCTCACAAAAATTTCCCAGACAACTTGATAATGCTATTGATGTGTAACCTGCAGGCCCGCTTCCATTCGACAGGGAAGTAGGCATCACTCCACAGGCCATTTAAGTAAGTGAGAAGAGCACTGAGTGACTACCTAGTCATGTGTGGGATCATGTCGTAATAAATTCCATTCGGACCGGGGGCTAAATTCTTACAGTAGTTCAGAGCTACTTTGAGCTTAACCATTGTAAATGGCACATCGTATTTTGGCTCCTTCTGTGAAGCAGGGCTTCGTTTTATCCATGCTTGCCTTACACTTTAGGAACGCTGGAGAGGAATGCGCAGAGTTAGAAACAGCAGAGAAGTGAGTGCCCATCACGTTAGCCTGGTCTAGCCGGTAGGCTCCAGAAGAAGGACAAGGGAGGATCGAAAAACAGGGGTATTTATCCTCGACCTTGTGAAGTCGGTCCCACGCTTCCTTTGCTGGAACATAGCTACTGATGGAGGACAAGCAACCCCTCCAAGTTTTTCCTCTAGCCTGCTTTCAAGTCCAGCGGGCACAAGATCTCCGGCTCTTGAATTCAATAAATTTCACAGACGTCGGGTATCTACGAAAGACACCCAAGCTTTATCTTGTTTTGTTTTTCTGTGTTGGAACAATCCTCATTCCAACATCACTTACATTTCTTGGGGATGTTCGAAGAGGTTTAAGGGATGAAGCAAAAAGCAGCCCCAATTATATGCTTCTGTGATTCATACGAAGCTGTGGCTTCGTATGAATTAACGAAGAGAACATGGAGGGAACAAGCTCGGATTTTCGGCAGAAAAGAGCGGAGTCTTTTTTTTCAAGCTTACAACGCGGAGTCCGTTTCATGAGACTGGGAATGGATGCTACACTCTCTAGAGTAACCGGAAAGTGTTCGCTTCCAAAAGGGCTATTTAAAGCGGTTCATGTACAAAAACGAACACCAAGGACGAAGATGAAATGGAAAGATCAATGGATGTAAATGAGTTGTGAGCTGAGCTAAAAAGTGTAGGCTCCTTGGTGTTCAAAAGGGAGAGATCGGATGACACTAAAAATTGCTCGATGACTCCGAGACGTGAGTCCTGTCCAGCGCAACGCCACAAGATATGGTGAGCATTAAAATCTCCTAAAAGTAAAAAGAGGTAAGAGAGTTGAGTAGCTAAACCATGAAGATCATGAATATGCAGGGGAATATTTGGTGGAAGTTTGATGGAAAGAACAGTGATAAAGCGATCCAAGAGGAGACGTACAGCTTCAGCCTCAAGGAGTGTAGAAAAAGAATATCAGAACAAGCAACTCATCTTTGGACGATGACCGCTGCTCCACCAGGTGAGTTTGATGTCGAACGATCCTTTCTAAAAACTGTGAGACCACGCAAAACAGACACATGCTTATCATTCAGGTGCGTCTCTTTAGAAACCAGATCCATGGACCGGAGGCCGTCAAAAAAAGTTAACATCGTCAATATTCCGTAATAGGCCACAGAAATTCCACTGCATAAAAGTAAACTTAACAATATCCAAAAAACAAAATTAAAAAAATAGTAAATCAGTAACAATAGTAAACAACTGAAAGTAAATACTTTGACTCTGCTGTGTACGGCGAAAAAGACTGTACAACGTCCCTTTTGAGGGGTTGCTGGTTTTTTCCTCTTATGCTTATATTTAGCTATCTGCGAGTCCATGTCGTCCTGATCAGACGCAGGCGCAGACACCTCACTGCAATCATCCATTACCTCCGCCTCTTGGGACGGATCTTTGGGTAGAGCTTTGAGTAGGCTCGGAGCACGGGGCTGCAGACGCCGGCCACGGCCTAACCCCCAAGAAGCAGTGGGTGTGCTGGACAGGGAATTGCTCGAATCAACCCGTTTTTGCCCTTTTTTTCCTGTAGAAGCGACGCAAGATCCATGCCGCTCCTTGGAAGATGACGCTCTCTCTGACGAGTGCTGACGAGAGCGTTGACTCCTTTCCCTGGAAGGGGACCACGGAGTGTTGACGGGTACAACAGCTGCAGCTGCCGGCCCACCATGAGAAGGGGGAGCAGCCTGTGCACACTCTCCACCAGAACGAAGAGGCGGCTGCCCTGAAATGTGCAGGATAATTAGCCCTCTGGCTGGAGTGGTCGGGAGACCGACCTGCTGAAAATGAACGCCCAGGAAGTTGAATCTCCAGCTTAAGCGTGGGGGACTGCAATGGCTTCCCATTGTCTGGAAAAAACGTCTGGGTCGCCACTGCCATTTTCAGTGGTGCAGGCCCCCGCTCACCACCTCTACGAAACCGCCTTTTTGCAAGAACGCATAGCGACGGCATGCCTCTAGATAAGCGAGATTTTCCTTCACTTTCAAGCTAAAAATGGCTTTTTCATATTTCCAAGAATTACAAGAGCCGGAATATGCTGGAAGGGGATTGTTCCAGTTGACACAGTTGGTGTCGTTAGAGCAAGTATTTGTTTGATGGTCAGCATGACCGCGCGTCACACAAGTGGCTTTGCCTCGGCAGTTCTGGGACCCATGACCAAATCTCTGGCAGTTAAAACACTTGCAAGGATTTGGCACGTAGAGCCACACTCTACAGTAAAAATACCCCGCCTTCACAGCCTCTGGCAATGTAGTAGATTCAAATGTAAGAACTATGTGCTTTGTTTTCCGCTCTTTGCCGTCGCGGCGCAAAAAAGATACGTCATGCAGCTATGACGCATTGGTCGGAAAGTCCCTCAACTATTTCACTGTCTGAGGAGTCAAAAAGGCCATCCTCAGAAATAACCCCCTGGATGGTATTTAGGGTACGGTGAGGTGTAACGGTGATTTTGTAGTCAGATATGGAACTTAAAGCAAGAAGTGCAGCACCCTTCTGGTTTGATTCGATTTCAACAAGCAGGTCGCCAGAAGGAAGTTTCTTGGCCTTGAATTTCTTTCCGACAGTGATTCGAGTACTTTGGATACAGGAAATGGAGGAAACTTTCATAATTGTTTTTCACTTTCAGAATGCAGGACCAAAAACGTTGAGAACCTTGCAGGGGAAGGTGGCGTGTTGACTGTGGCTGGAACTGCGGTGCGGACCCTTTTCGGGGGCCGACCGAGGAAGGTTGTAATACGAGAACCCATAATATAGAAAGGAAATTACTTTGCCCGGGTGCACCACCCACCACAGGGCCCAACAAGGGCGTAGGTAATCTGCCATAGCAAAGAGGCTTGGTTGACAGGATTAATCTACCAGTGCTGCCCCGGCACTATACCCTAGTGTGGATGTAAGGACTGGCCTGTTTCCACTCAAGGTTGGCCCTTGTCGCCTAAGAAAAGAAAGGAAGAGAGTGTAAAGGAAAAAGGAAAGAGGTGGAAGGAAAAGTGAAAAAAGGAAGATGAGGGTAGAAGAGGCGACTGACTGAATCATACTGGTCCGGCCAAGCCAGGACACCCGTCTACAAGAAACAGGGGCTGAAGCGGTATATTGCTCGCGCGGGTGGTCCCAAGGGGTCCAAACGTACCCGGGCTCTCCTCAACCACCAGGATTCTTTTTTTTTCTGTACATGGTTTAAGCCACACACAGCCAGATGTGGGTGGGCGAGTCCACATGGCTCGGGGTTGGTAGTGACGCGAATCACCAAGAACCCACTAAAGTAGGTCCCCCTGCATGCGGTTATGCTGGCCCACATGGCGGGGGTCCGTGGAGACGCTACTTACCAAGCACCTAGAACCTAATCTGCAGTCGCCCCCTGCGGGGCTCGGGGTCCTTGGAGACGCCACGCTCCAAACACCTGCTTTCACAGGTGCCCCCTGCAGGGACGTTTCTCCGGAAGGCCGAACGTTGCAAACATAGTGCGCAGTTTCTCCACAGTCATTGAGGCCGTATTTGTCTTCATGTGCGACATATCAACCCACTTTGAGTATGCGTCCACAAACAACAAAGACCAGTCTCTCTTGAAATACGCAAAATCCAGATGAACTCTTTGCCTTCGTCTGGTTGGCGACCCACACGATAACGTTTGCACACACTAAACTACATTCCGAGTGAGCTGGCGAGTTTGGTAGCGTTTTACAGTTTCTTCAATACGTTCGCACAACTTGGGCCGCCAGACATGACTTCTGGCTAGCATTCTCATGCGGGTAGGTCCCGGGTGTCCTTCTTGCAAAGGACGTGACATTTATGACTGCAGACACTCAGGAATGACTACTCAGTTTCTCCATGTGAGGAAATCAAAAACAACAGATAGCTCCTCTTCGCAAAAAAGAAATATTGCCAGCTTTTCCTCTAACAATTTCGAAGCCCATTCAATTAACACAAAATCATTACCTTCGACAATAGTTACGTCTTTCCAAGTTTCGGCGCGTATCTTAACTACAGATACAGGCATTTATTCCACTGCTGAAAATAAATTCAGGTATTCACTACTGTGTGCGTCGTTCGGAAGCGGCAAACGCGATACCGCGTAGGCACTTGCAGCTTTTGCTCGTCTACTGTACTGCCTTTTTTGTAGCAATAAGGGCCGAGCAGCAGTTTCCAACGGTGCATGCTCGCGGCCTCCATGTGTGGCATTGGCTTTGCGTGTCCGAGAAGAACCAAAGGAAAATGGTCAGAATAATTTATGCATTCCTTTCCGTACGGGTATTTGTAGAGCCATTCCATTCCGAAGACAACTGCCAGTGCTTTTCTTTCCGTATGAACGTAAGCGCTTCCCGCTCTACTCAGGGTGCGCGATGCGTACGTGACTTGCTTTTCTTGGCCGTTTATGACGTGAAACAAAACCGCTGCTACCCCGTACAGGGAAGCATCGCATACCATGCCCAGCGGTTTGGCCGGGTCGTAGAAAGCAGTGTTGTACAGAACGGCGTTCAGAGGAACGGCATTTCTTGAACGCGTTCCTTTTTGGAGAAACGAAGGCACGCCGTCGCTCAGATGGAACTGGAACGAGAACTCGTTACATTTTTACGGGAATGAGAGAAGAAAGGGCGTTCCTTTTTCTTGCTTTTGTGTGGCCATTTGTTTTAGATGATAATATAAAGAAAATGCGATAAAACAGTATATTTATGAAGATCGAGATCTCGTGAGGTTTTTTTTTGTTACTTAGGGTTTATTTTGTGGGGTCCTCGCTTGATAACAGTAGGATGCTGGAGAGCTAGTGAGCATTGATTTTCTTTTCCCTGCCCGAGACTGCGGTACAGTAATCAAAACATTCAGTCGAAGGAAAAGAAAGAAAAAGGGAAATCTCAAACTCAGCTACTTTCTTTGCTTTCACGAATCCTCACACACCCAGAAATATTAGGCCAACTGCAGACAGCACTGAACTTCTACATAGATACCCGGTGCACCAAAAGATCAAATTACTAGGCATCAAACGCATTCTTGTATCACAAACACTGGCGAGATGCACAAATATTAAACTTCATTCCGTCTCATCTCCTCCCACCTTCAAACCGAGCAACAAATCCAAGCTTCACAAAAAAAGACTTGCAGTTTTCAAGACTGACCTTTCAAAAGCCGTAACTTCTTCTTCACTTGCTCGTCTAGCGGACTGCAGCATCGACATGAATCTACTGTTAAGTTAGTATACAGCACCTTGTTAGATTGAAACGTGTCAGGTTGTTGAAAGACGCTTGTGCAATATGTAGAAACACTGCATTTGGCTATTCTGCATAGCCTACCACAAACGTGAATATGGTAAAAAGCTGAGCTTTTAAACTTAAAATTATCAACAAATGAATGCTCGCTTCCGCTTGTTTTCCTCACCTGGAGTGTTTCCATCATGCATTCAAATTCGTAGGTTGCGAATTGATGACATAGACAAAAAAATTGGTTAGATCTAATTAGTTATGGTAATTAGCGAAATAGAAATGTAACTTATATGTAACATTACGTTCCATTTTTTAAAATTAAACAGGGAAAGAGTTCTATTCAGCAGATGGATATTTTAAATGGGAGCGCGTTTCAAAAATCAAGAGGAAAGATGAACGAGCTTCCGTTCCTCTTTTTGAGGATTGTGTACAACACTGGTAGAAAGTCAGTACACTGTATTGCGTCACCAAACGTTTGCTTTCGTTAAACGCTCTTTCAGCTTGCACAGATCACAGCCATTTTCTGTCTTTTCCAATTAGTTCATATAACGGTTTGAGCATTGAAGACACGCTTGGCCTAAATCTGCTTCCACTTGAGCCCGGCATTCCTCGTAGGCTGACCAGGTGATGAGTACATCGTCGAGGTAGCAGGCCAGGCCCGGTAATCCCCTCAGCAGTTCGTTTAAATTGCCTGGAAGACTGCCGGTGCACTGGAAACTCTCTCATGTATTCGGCGTATTGATATCGCCCGATTAGCGTGTTCACGGTCAGTAAAGTCCGTGAGTCGGTGTGACGTTTGAATTGTTAGTAAGCTGTTGAAAGGTCCAACACAGTGAATACCTTGCCTCTGGCTAGTACTGTAATATGTCTTCGACAGTTGGTAGGGTGTAATTATCTGTCTTTGCCTATGGATTTACTGTCCCTTTATAATCATAAGCGGACGTTGTTTTCTGGCTTAGGAACAACTACCAATAGTGTTCCCAGTCGCTCCGCTTGATGGCTATTAGAACGCCGCCAGCGACCAAGTTGTTCAGCTCAAGTTCTTCCGCTTCCCGAAGTGCATACAGTACAGGCCGTGCCTTAAGAAAAACTGGTAGACTGCCATCTTTAAGAACAAGCCTTGTTTGGTGACCCTTTATCAGCCCCAAGCCGGGATAAAAAACATATTTTTTTACAACTTAGTGAGGCTGTTTTGTACTGGCTTTGCTTGCACGCTCTGGGTTATTTAGATTCATGACAAGTCGACACCCAGGCTGTCAATCCAGTCTCTCCTAGTAATTCCGGCTCGTCTTCTGTTGCCACGAATATAGGTAGAACCTTGAGTTCCCCGTTGAAATCGACTGAGACTTAAGCCTGTCCCTTGACTTCAAGCGGTGGTCCACCGTAAGTCTTGAGATTCACTGCGCATCTTTTGAGTGGAGGTGGATTCTCGAGCTGCTTTCATATGCTTTCCGCAGGAGCGATATAGCTGCGCCGGTATCAACTTGCATCCTCACTACTTGCGGTTCTATCCGGACTTCCACTTCAAACGGCGAGTTCTCCGATTTCACTTGATAAACACTGTATAGTTGAAGTTTGGAACTGCTTTCTGCTGGCTCCGACAAGTAATGATCAGCTCTGTCCGTCGTTTGCTTTGCTCTGCATGAGCGCGCTAGGTCCCCAATTTGCTTACAATGATAGCACTTTGCCCTCCGGAATCGGCATGAAGCTGCGTCACGGTATTCGCCGCTGAATGACATTGCTGGCTGTATGCGTTTTGCGTTTCGCTTTCCAAAGCCGGCCGTGTGCTGGTCACCTTGATAGTGTGCACGCTGGAGTCCAGTGCTCAACTCGGACGAAGCCTTCGCGACTGTATTTTGGCCAACTCGACGTTCTTTGAGGTTTCACATGCTTCTACGAACGTGGGTTCCTTTTTCTTGAGCAGTCCTGTTTGAATGGCCGGGTTCCGCAATCCAGGTACGAAGCGGTCTTGCCGTCCTTCCTTAAGAAACCTTCCCTACTCGCACTGTGCAGCCCTGTGATTGAACTCCTCCGCAAACGTGACGACTGGCTCGTCTTCCCATCGCTATCGACGGCTGAAAGTGAACCATATTGCAATAATTTAGCTCGTCGGCTTCTAGGTGTTGCTGAGTACCTGCACGAAATCTTCGTTAGTCATTGCTTCCGGTTTTTCCGGTAAACGAAACAATTTAGGCGTCTTGTATTCTTTATTCTTTATTTCTCCGATGAACGCCACCTTCTTGAGTTCTTTACCTTTCACATTGGCTACCTTGCAGTAGTGTCCAAACGTTTCGACGTAGGAATTGAACTTTTCATTACCGTCTTCCATGAAGGCGTCGAACTCCCAGATCTTTGCCACCTTCAGTCTTTGAACTTGAGGGGAAGCACCCCTGCGCCGGTACTCTCGTCGTATTATCCTCGTCGCCATTTGTTGTGACTCAGAAAGCAGGCGGCAAGCGGTAATCGTGCTGACAAAATTATTCTGCTCCTCAACTGGCTTCCCGAGCTATTTTTTTAGAGAAGAATAACGCCGCGGACGTGACGTCACTATGTCCTGTGCGCCTATTGGCTACAACATTTAATGGTAAAGTTCATACAATCATTACATATTTCATTCAAGTTAGTTTATTCACTGAATCCCTGAGCCTCCTTGGTACAGTGTCAACCTTCAAAGGCTGTCCAATAAAAACAAAACATGTTTTCAGCTCCTGGGATTTCATGTTTTGGTGAACGTTGGGAATCGTATTGCAATGCCACTGATTCTTATATTACAGCAAAAATTAGAGCCAAAGTTGCAATATTTCTTCATACCCTATTTTTTTACTGCCACGCGCGTCGCCGAGCGAGCGCGTGCATGGCCGAAAGGTTACCTGTCGCGCGGAAGGTCTCGTGAACTTACCACCGCGGTGGAGAGTGTTTGTACCCGTCAGGATCATCTAACCTGTTTGCAGCAAAGTACTGCTCGAGGGAATCCCCCAGTTGCTCCTAGGAAGAAGAATAGGCGTTTCAAGAGAAGTAGATGAACTTCAGGATGGGCGCACTGTGGGCCTCGTGACGAACTACCTACAAGTAACATAACGCCTCACTGAGGGCGCAGCTGTCGGCCACGTTGAGGAATTCCGAAACTCTGCCGAAATCGCAACAATTAGTGAAGAACCATCGCCGCCTCTGCAGGACGGTATGTCGCCAGCGCAACTCGACATTGGCTCTAAGCTTGCGGGCCAAAGACGACTGCAGCCGAGTGAACTCCTCTCCGAATAAAGCGAGTGCTTCGCGACGTTGTCGAAGATGCGCCAAACCGCCATTGCGAAGCATCGCATCTTTACCGAGGACGACGCGCTCCCCGTGGATCAATCGCCATACCGACTCTCCGTCAAAGAAAGGGAGGTCATCTAGGAGCAAGTGCAAGAAATGCTGAACAAAGACATAATCCTGCTTTCAAGCAGTCCGTGAGCCTCTCAAGTTTTACTGGTTAAAATGAAGGACGGAACGCTTAGGTTCTGCGAGGACTACCGGCAGCTGAACGCGGTGACCAGGAAAGACGTTCAACCACACTCCCGCATACACGACACGCTAGACCGGCTGCGCCACTCTCGATATTTTTATCGATGGACCTACAGAGCAGCTTCTGGCAGATCGAACTCGGCGAGCGGGACCGAGAGAAGACAGCCTTGCTCGCACCGGATAGACTGTAGGAGTTAAAGGTGATGCCCTTTAGACTATGCACGACACCAGCAACGTTCCAGCCTGTCATGGACACCGTACTCGCAGGGCTGATGTAAGAGAGCTGTCTCGTCTACCTTGAGGACGTCGTAGTGTTTTCCGGCGACTTCGACAAGCTCTTGCGATGACTCCGAGCTGTTCTCTAAGCCATACAGACCGCCGGACGCACCCTCAAGCCGTCAAAAGGCCGGTTCGGCTATCAAGAACTCAAGTTTTTAGGCCACGTGATTAGTAACGAAAGCGTTCGCCCAGACACAAAAGACTTGCGCCGTCGCAGTATTTCCAGCACCGAAAGAAAATGAGGCCGTGAGAAAGCTCTTTGGACGATGTGCCTACTATTGGCGCTTCGTTCGAGAATTTAAACGGATTTCCCTCTCACTCGAAAATCTCACGAAGTACTCCGAGAATTTCGAATGAGCCGAGGAGCAGCAGCAGGAAGTCGACGAGCTGAAGCGAAGTTTTCAAACTCCTACTGTATTTGGAAAGTTGGTTCAAGATGCTGAAACCGAGATTTACACGTACGCAAGTAGCGCAGGACTTTGCGCGGTACTGGTTAAAGTGCAAGAAGGCACCGAGCAAGTCAGTGCCTACGCGAGTCGGACAGTGTCGAAGGCGGAGAAACATTATTCCACGACTGAGAAAGAATGCCTTTCGGTCGTCTGGGCAATCACGAAGTTTGATCCCTACTTTGTACGGGAGCCCGTTCCGCATACTCACGCATCACCACGCGCACTGCTGGCTCGCAAACATCAAGGACCCGCCGTGACTTTTCTCTCTATGGTTTGAGTCTTCGACTAAAAGAGTTTATTATGACTGTGGTCTACAATTCAGTCCACAAGCGCAGCGATGCCGACTGCCTGTCCAGAACCGTGTCGAAGCACCTTTCGGCAGCAGAGACGACGATTACGACAAGTGCTTTCTAGGCGCAGTGAACACCGACGATATGGTGCGACGCCAACAAGACGCGCCCGAGCTGCGGGCACAAATAGAGCACCTGAAAGGGCGCGGGTGTACCATGCCACGTGTTTTATTGCGAGCACTGCTGACATTCGCTATTCGACAAGGTGAACCCCACGAAGAGAACTTCGGGGACAACAACTCGCTGTGGCTTTAAGTAATCCCGACCGACCTTCCAGAGACATCTCAAGCCTGCAAAGATGAACCGACCTTCGAACACCCCGGTTACACCTGGACACTGGGCCGTATTCGTGAAAAGTTTTGCTGGCCCATGATCCCCAAAACCGCCCGCTATACACACCATAACGCCACGAGTGCCAGCCACGCAGGAATCCTCCGACGACGCCGGCCGTTCTCCTTCAGCCAATTTCTCCGCCAACGGCAACCTTCCAGCGGATCGGAATGGATCTACTTGGCCTTTTTCCGCTGTCAACATCGGTGAAACCTCGGGATAATCACCGTCACAAAATATCTCACGTGGTATGCCGAAACAAGTTCCTTCCTTCAGAGACTGCTGTGGAAGTCTCCGAGTTTTTCATTGAGTCCTTAGTTCTCCGGCACGGCCCTCCCGAAGTTCTGACCTTAGACCTTGGATCATCGTTCATGTCCCAGCTTACGCAAGAAATATTTTGTCTCAGAAACACCAGTCATTGAAGCACTACGGCGTACCAACCGCAGACCAGCGGGCTGACAAAGAGACTCAAGAAGACTATCACCGACATTATATTCATGTACGTCGATGTGGAGCACAAGAAGTGGGACGAGGTGTTGACATACGTCACATTGGACACGAACACTCCCGTACAAGAGACCACCAAGGTGACACCTTTCTAACTGGCTCATGTCCGCAAAGTAACGATACTGCTGGACGCGATATTACCCCACAAACCGGCTGTCGACAGAAGCGACGTCTCCCAGGTGGTTGCCCAACGGACAGAAGTCTGTTAGCCGGCCAGACTCTTGATTAAAGCCCAACAACGTTTCGACAGTGGCCGCTACAACCTTCGTCCTCGGGACGTCCACTTCCAGCCGGGAAAGAGGGTGTGGCTGGGGACACCGATTTGCCGCCGTGTTCTCAGTGAGAAACTAATGACGAGCTACTTCTGACCCTAAAAACTGCTTCGTCGACTCGGGGATTTAAACAACAAGGTGATGCCCGCCCGACAGAACATGGACTTCATCACTCAGCACTCCACGAACTGAAGTCGCCCACGTCGTGCGCCGCAAGCCCTACTACGATCCATAGAACTGTGAACTCCGTTTTTGTACAACTCTCGACAAGACTGTGTTTTACGAGCCTCCGTAGTTTGCCATTTGTCCAGTTTGTTATTGTGATTCATTTCCGGGCAAGTTGCATCGAGACGATGCCTTTTTTAAAGGGGGAGGAATGCCACGCGTGTGGCAGCGCGAGCACTTGCGTGGCCGAATAGTTACCACGCTTGACTGTCGCGCGGAACGTCTAGGCTCAATTCCAGTCAGTGGAGTGTTCTTTTATTTATCTTTCAACGGCGAGCGGAGTGAGTCTCGCCCCAGAGTTTGATGCAGTATTTCACCGCCATCGACGCCTGCGACGCAAGCCTTTTTCTTTTTTGTTTTGAGAACAAGTTCGCCTCATTAACGGTTTAGTTTGCTCCGTTTTTATCGCAACACGAACTGTCATTCGTGACACTATGTTGTTAAAAAAGTAATTAACAGTTCTGCCATGGTGCTAAAATCACTTATTTAGTATCGTCAACTTGCAAGCGTTTTAATGACAATCTATTTATTATATTTTCTTGTGATATTTCTTGTTGTTTTCCAATGCACGCCTCCCACGAGTTCTGGTATTTGAACACTTTTGCTTTTATAATTATGGTGGTACAATTAATATAATAAAACATAAATATATATATTGTGTTGTCGATAACGTGACATCAATGTTTCTCAATAACACCAAAATGTATAGGAGTGTCTTATTTTTTTCTTCAAATGTTCTTTCCTTGGAACGCTTAATGATGCTTGGAAAATACGAAAGGTGCTTCCGCTCCATAAATAACGTGATAAACGTAATTTTCAAAATTACCTCGAGATTTTTCTAATTAGTTCATCCCGTAAAATTTAGGAACATGTCATTGACAAGGATATTTTACTTTTTTTGTTCGTAACCGAATTGTTTTACTTTCACCTTCGCACCATGGCAATCAGAAATCTCCTTATTGCGAACCTCTACTACGTCTTTACTAACAATTTGCGTTTACTCTCGGTCGAGGATTCCATACTGATAGCTCCTTTAAATGCGAAAGCGACACCTGTCCCATAGAGCGTAGTTGGCGTTGCATGTAACCGTCTGTAGGACCGACACGGTACCTGAATTCCCAGTTACCAAAAGCAAAGCAACGCCGATGCGTCGTAACAGAAGCTGCGGAGCCGGCGGGGTTTGCCGCGACTACGTAGTGGGGGGTGTGGTCCAGGGCTGTCGACACGGAAAGTCAGAATTTCCCTAGCGAACGCCTGAACTTTCCCTACTTCTGCCAAAAGTTTTCTCGCTTGCCCAAATAATCACATAATACTAAATATTCATTGTTTTTTGCACACTTCCGTTTTTACACTGAGATATAGAGATATAAATATGTATACATATATTATGAGGCTTTTACGCCTGGCATACGTTTCGCAAATATAAGTTCATTGGGAAAAAAACACGGTAAGAGGAAATCTGGCGAGGGAAAGTTACACCGAGAGAATAAAACTGACGAATGAAACCCTATCTTCACCTTAGATGTTATGCAGGCCATCAAAATATGGCACTGCTTAATAGCTTCAATTGCGCTTTTATAATTGTCCGTTTAAAAAAAAGGTTAACACAAGCGAGAGTTCTGGAAATCCAACAGAGGAAACACGATAAACAGTAAATACCATTTCCTCCAGATATCAAAGTATTTATCATGTACTCAGGCTTCCTTTTTCATAAAGGCAAAGCGGCGCTCTAAGGAGGTTCCAATTGGTTGATCCCTTCCTCTATAGCTTTCAGGAGGGCGATGAAACCGGAAGAAACTTGATTTTACAAAAACAAATTGTTCGAGCGCTCCTCAGTGTTTCCAGATTATCGCGCAAGAAACCAGCAAACGGCTGGAGGGAATAGCCTAAATGTAGCCAAACCGCTAAAAATCAATGTTATTTGAGAATGAAATCACAAATGACCTGTAAACATTTGGATATATAAAGTGTCCAAAATTTCCCTCAAACTATCCAGATATTCCTTAATACAATATAAACCTGAAAATTACCTTAATCTGGGAAATGTCCCTCGGGTTGGCAGCCCTGGCGTGATGTCACCGCCGGAGCGCCGTGTTAAAAAGGGGAGACATCGCGCGTTAAAAGTTAAATCTTATCATCAAGCCACCGACGATTTGGTTGCTGTAAGAAACTAGCAAAAATAAAAAAATAACGAAAATCTCGACCGCTGCCAAAACGTAAAGTGTTTCCGTCATAGAAGGGAAGTCCTAGAAAATTAATCATGTAGCTGGAGTTCAGTTTCTAAGCTTCTAAATATGCCTTCGTATCAAATAAGCACCTGCATTGCTCCAGAATATGAATGCTCAAACGTCGTGCGATTTTTAGAGCGCTGCTCTTATGCACACATTTCCGGCTTGAGTGGCGTCGGTCGCCTTCGGCGTAACCGCGCGTTGCATTATGGGACGTTGCTCATATTGATGTCACACGTGTCGTCACGTGTGACGTCACAAGGGCAAAATGTTCCCTTTAAATTCGGTGTGAAGTTCGAGAGCGCAGCTCTTTGGCTGCCGTTTCCGGCTTGAACGGCGTCACGGTCGCCGGCGGCGTAACCGCGCGGTGCATTACGGGACGTTTCCCCTGATGACGTCACACGTCACGTCATGTGTGAAGTCACGATGGTCGCCAATGACGTCACTTGAGACGTCACTCGTGACGTCAGCGCGCGTTGTATTATGGGTAAATTTCCCTGCTAAATTCAGCAGAAAAATTTTCCCGCCAAATTTAGCGAAAAAATTCCCCGCTAAGTTCAGAGGAAACAATAGGGAGTTTTCGTAGATCGTTTTCGCCATCCCGCAACGCCCTCCGTTACCCGCTACTCTACGGTCAAGGCCATAGGCGCGCCGACGCAGTAGCGGCTTCTTCGTTACGGAGGGCTTTGGGAGGGGGAAAGGCGGTCTGCGAAAACTCCCTATTTCTCCGATAGATTTAGGGAAAATTTTTTCCACCATATTTAACGGAAAAATTTCCCCGCTAAATTTAGCAAAACAAATCTTGCTAATTTAGCAGAAGCAATTCCCCTCTAAATTTAGCGGAAAAATTTCCCCGCTAGATATAACGGAAGCATTGCCACGCTGAATTTAGATCAGAACATTTCCTGCGCTAAAGTTAGCGGAAAAAATTACCCGTATAAATTTGCCGAAAATTTCCCTGTAAATTCAACGGCAAAATGTTCCCGCTAAATTTTGGGGAAAAAATTCTCCGCTAAATTCAGCAGAAAAATTGAACGCTAAATTTGCGAAAACAGGACGTGTCGTCCTTTTTTCGTCCTCTATGTTATTCTCCTTCAACACATTAACTTAACCAGCACGCTCCATTTCCACGACTAGCGAAAAAACGTTCCTGCTAAATTGAGCAGAACAATTTCCTCGTGTAATTTACCGTAACCGATTCCCATCTAGATGTAGCGAAAAAATGTTTTCTCAGAATTTAGCGGGAAAATGTTTCCGCTAAATTTAGCGGAGGAAATTTAGCGGAAAGTTTATGATATATCGGAGGCTTGCAGGAGAGAAGGAGGGAGGGCGAGGACGAGGAGGGGGACATACCCTCTTCTCTGTACCCTCTCCTCCTCCCCCTCAAGAGCTGCGCTCTAATTTGGCGTTACATGGCATCGTAAACGTCTTTTTCTTTCGCTAAATATAGTGGGAAATCTTTTCGCTAGATTTAGCGGGGAAAGTTTTTCGCTATATTTATCAGGGAAAGTTTGCCACTCAACTAGCGGAAAAAGTTTACTCTCGTGACGTCACGTGTGATGTCACGTCTGATGTCAAGCGTGACCGTCCTTACAACCGCCCCCCCCTTCCCCCGGAGCTGCGGTCTGATTCGGCCTTACAGAGGATTGTAACCGACTTTCCTTTTTAGAATTGCGATACATATACCGTTGTCTGAAATGCACTGAATCAGAAATGCGTTCGCAGAGCATAGCCTGGTTCGGGAAAGAGTGTTTGAATCTAGTTTCCTCTCTTTTCAGGGTACCTTCTTCCTTGTTTTTAGAAGTATATCATTGCTATCCTGCTACATAAAAGGCAGATGTGTATCCGCATCTCTATTTCTGCCTGCAATGCGTGTGTATCGTTGTCACAAGTACGATTTTTAGGGACGAAGCTCCTTAGGGGCTAGCTATGTCCGTATCTCACGTCCACCCGTAGGCCGGCGTCGGGTGCTCGTGCTTCTGCTCGTGAGATCACGTGCTCACGAGCACGTGAGCACATGCTCACGTGCTCGTGTAGGGCAAAAAAAAAAGATTAAATAAAGACGAAAAAAATTATGAAAAAAGAAAAGAAGAAAAAAAATGAGTAGGGGTTCTGAGGTGCCATCCCATCTGTCTGCTTGAAAAAAAGAAAAGAAGAAAACCACACATTCTCCTGCTGCCATGAATGAAAAGGACCAAAAAGCTCGGCATGCAGCGCCTCCGCGTCTACGTAGATAGCAAGCTGCTCCGGAGACCAGGGCGCGAGATGCTGCTGCACAGCGTCAAAAACGCCAAGCGGACCCGGAGTTGAGAGCTCGGGAAGCGGCGGCAAAGCGTCAATGCCGACAGCAAGCAGCAATACCTATGACCAAAATCAGTATCATCAGCACCACCCGAGCTTCGCCCCAATCAACATCATTCACCACGTGGAGATGCGGTCATTTTTAAAGTATCTGTGCCCAGCCTCGAAATTCATCTAAAGATAGCTGAGCTAATATAATTGTGAAAATTTGTTGATTGCTCAATTTACACAAATACGATTGTATTAGAATAGCCCTGAGAAACACGTTACAAAAATTCATTCAAAATAAAAATATAATAAGCTTTTTACTGCATACGTCTTGGGGGAACTGAGGAAAAAAGAAAACACAAGGAGCTTTACTTGTCCTCAACCCCCTTACAAACACACAATAGTTGCAGAAATTGCATACACAAAAATTATGTATCACCTATAATAACACAATAGACATGCACAATTTTTAGAGAAGTAACACCAGTGATATAACAGTAATTAAGTAGTACAGTGATACATGCGAAGAAGCGAAAACAAGGTTGACTTCATTTTGAAAGGAAATAATTCCGCAGTTCACGAGTGTTAATCACATATTTATAGCTGAATACATAATTGTGTTTTTATATTTGGCAAGGTCTGTTTAGTCATCTGAAGGCCATACACTGAGCGCGAGGTTTCTACTTCCCAGAAGTCTGGTGCCGGGACGGGAACTTTTGCTTTGATTGATGCTAATGATAATAATACTAATAAAATGTTAAAAACTCTAATATGTTACGTTGGCATCAAATAATAAAATACCTTATTGGGCAAGTTAGGCAACAAGGGGAAGATAGTGCAGAATGCAGCAATGAAATATTACGTTTTGTAGATACGGCTTATGTGAGAAGAAAGCATTGAGCATGTTTAGGAGTGCCCCAATAAATATTTACCTACCCCAACTAACGATAAGTTCCAAACCACAGACCTTTACCCTCTCCTGCATGCTATTTATTATCGCTAAATTTAGAATAGTTATTGAGAAATCGACACGTCAAATTGATGTGAAATTTATGTCAACTTTTTATTGAAATTAACACCTCAACCCTGATGTTTTATGGGACACTCTCAGACCTTCAAATCATTTCAGCCAATCAAACCCTCAGTTCTTCAAATCTATTCAGCCCTTCGAACCACATTCAACCCTTTAGACCCCTCAGCCCTTCAAACCTTTACAAGCCCAAATGATTGTGAACCATATACAAAAAATATAGCTTAATACGTTATTGGAAGTTTATTTCAGACGTCGAGTTTGACATGCATGTTGTAACTCAAAGCGACAATGATAAAGTAAGTGTGCTCATACCCGGGCGCAAGCCAAGGTAAAAAAGAAAGCAGACTAAATCGAAACAACCGAGTCTTTTTGTAGCAGATATATTTAGTGATACATGCTACCGTAATCCAAAACTACTAGAACAGAAACAACAAGAATACCCCTATGTTTTAATCACACTTCCCGCGAAACGATCATGATAGGCCAATAAAACTTGGCGGCGAACTTACGACGAAGTCAGGGACCCGTCAAGCTATACCTGACAGCTTTTTTCCTGATCGCCACCATCTCAAGGTGGAAATAAACATTATGATCGTTATTATCAACTCCATATCTAGGCGTCACGCAGTAGAATTGAGAGTCAAACATTTGGAGCAACGCAAACGGTCTCGACAGCGCTTCAAACAAACAACGCTGGATGATAGAAATGACACTTCCAGGGACTGCAAGCCACGAACTGGACGGCAGCCCGAACAGCCTGCACATGAAGGATAGTGCGCCAAGAAGTCTGGGCGCTCTGGGAAGTTCGCCGGCGGTGCGGTATAGAACGCTAGGGTGAAAGAGTCTACGGAGCCGACCGTGCACAGCGCCATAGGGTCCGATGGATTCAGAGCCGGCGGCTGCCGAGATTGTGCTCCGTGAGATCCGGAGACTTCATTGGCGACGGCAGTTAACCGGGGATCCATTTGACTTTTAGACTCGCGAACCACCGTCTCCCGAACAGCCCTTTCGCACCTCCAAATGTCGACGGCTCCTCAACGCTCGCCCTAACAGCGGCGTCCCTCGCAGCCAACCGTCGATTTTCATAGGGTAACCGCACACTACAGTATACCTGTAAACAAAGACGCAAATCGTTCGGCCAAGCTGGTCAACATATGGAAACCGTGTGCTACCATCGGGAAACGGCGACCGCACGGAGGGTTCATTCATCCTTGAATACGACATCGACAATCTCGGGTCAATAGCGCTGCACGAGAGGCGTTCATCAGCTAGGGAGAAATAGGCCTACCTGACCGGTGGCTCCCCGGTTGAAACCTCTTCTCACCGAATCCACATTTACTCAATTCGTCTTACTCACGTAACTCCTGTCCAAACTGTGATCATAAGCATTCGATCAAAACATGAAACGTAAACATTTGAACAAGGGCTTATCCAGGCTCCCGGCGCGTCTATCCACAAACTCGAACCAAAAAAGTGACGGCACATTCTTGCCCTTCCGCCAAGCTCGAGCCCCTCGAGCTGAGAGTGGGACGTTGTAGAGTACGCATGTGCTTTGCGCTTATAGCTGGCGGTGCCTTGAGCTACTTGCCAGTGTACGCGTGCGACGGCAGCACGCGTCTTGCTAACGTCCTTCCCGCTGTCTGCTGGGTGGCGTTACCTGTTCAAAAGCGAAATTCAGCTTATGATACGGCGTAGTCGCCTAAGCGTCAGAGCGAAAAATATAAGAAAAGCAGACATACGTCGCTTATGTGAAGTTCGAAACAAAGATTCATCAGTTTGCGCTGAGCGAGTGTTTTTGTAATGTTGTGTGTTTGTGTCCTTGGAGTGATTGTATTTTTCCGTGCGTTGTTGCGGCGAATATCATGACGACAAGTTAATCGGACGCACTACGCAAAGACGGGTGCTTTGTCTAGCACCAAATAGTGCCACCATGAATATATATTAACACGCCTGATCTACGACGCTCGTCGCCTACGGGTTCAGGCGCGTCACCATCACAGTAATGTTAATTTCAAACATACCGAAATTCAAGCACTCCAACAAATGTAGCTGCCAACCGAAATTATAAAAAACACACACTAAACAACACATTGAAGCAGATACCTTGATCTCTCCTACCCACCCGTTAAAACGATTTTGATGGTTGCCATGCCCTCGCGTAAAAGATTGGGAAAAGAAACCACAGGATTGTAAAAAAACTATGTCTGGTTTCTTTCACACTTTAGTAATTCTCGAAGGGTACAAAGGCCCTTCCTAAAAACTCAACATCATCTCAGACCCCTTAAAAAATTTTTGTAGCGCTTTTCAATACAGGTCAGGACGCCTGCTTTACCCTATTGACGGATATTCAATACAGAACAAAAATGCAATATTCCTCGCACTTTTTAGTGTCGTAACGCCAGTGAAAGGCAGGGTTGCAAGCCAAAGTGGGCAGTCCACAAAAGTTTTATTCCAAGGATTCGTTTCGTGATGTAGGCAAGCTTACAAAACTTTACTTATACATTATGAAACTGATTCAAATCAGTTGGGAAGAAACTTTACAGTCAAAAACGTGAGCCCCTGCCTTCCGCTGACATCACCTTTTCAGTCTATCAAATAGAGATTTTAACTTTGCAAGAACACGTTAAGGGGAACCATAATTGTTAATTCAATCATTTCGCGAAAAATATTTTTGGCCCAATATTTGGTTTACTCTTTCACTGGTGTTTCTTGCGTGTGTTTAGCAAATTTTTGAGGCAAATCGGTGACTAGAAAGAAAACGCCGGAGTAACGCCTTTAGCTGGTTATTGGGAACTATGAAGAGTCCGCAAATATGCCAGTAAATGCTTGTGCTTGTACATACTTGTGAATACCTTTTTAGGAACTCCAATTTATGAAGTCTTAAATTATCAAAGTATAACATTCAAAATAATACATTAAACATATCTGAAAACTATGACAATTCCGCCTTGTTCGCGAGTGATACCGGTCTTGAAGAAACAAAGGATAAATAAAGTATGTATTAAGCGTCCACCTATGAGCAAATTCAATTTAAAACAGAGTTTTTAGCGCCTCATGTCTAATTTACCGTATCATACACTGTAGGATTTTTGTTTTAAAAACAAGAAATGCTAAAATGTGCGCAACTTTTGTGAGCAAGAAAAAACTTGGTTAATTTTAAAAGAAAAGAGACATGTAAAATCCATGTTTCAACTATTTTAGTTAGTGCTGGAGTTTATCGTCCCGTTTTTCCATCAGTACATTTTGCTTTTTTATATAGAATGCACTGATATAATATATGTGTTTGTTCGCTTCTCCAAAACATACAAATATTTTGTTTTCTACTATTTGCGCTCTTAACGCCAAGCATCTAAAGCTATCTTGAGTGGATTTCTTTCTTTCAAAATCTGACACAAACTTTGTTCTATATGTTAAAATTAAGAGTAAGGAAATGTCCAAAAAGCTAAAGAAATTCAGAAATTCAGATCTTAAAATTAAACACCTCAAAACATTTTTAGGCATCTCTTAACAAATCAAATTTCTAAGTGACAACTTAGAAATTCTGGTCTAATATGATGCTCCTATTTTTATAGGCGTGTAAAAATAAAAACGATTACACTGGAACATATACTGGGCCTCCATGGCACACAAGGCTTGGCTTTCGTACTGGCACTGGTTATGCTTTGACTTATGATGGCCCTGACGAAATGAAGTGGAAAGTGAGTACAGAAGACCTTTTGTGATATTGTTAGATCATTCTCCACGCAGAGTTTTAAGTAGCGCAGCCAGCTGTATTTCTTCTCTAGCTAAATGGATAAGAACATACAGCTAAAGGTGACATACTGCAGCAGGTTATGGAGAACTTCACTTTGCTGACCGGAACTCAAATGCTCGAAGAAATAGTACTCTGCAGAAATTTTGGACTTAGCTGTTTATATTTATTTTGTTTATTGAAATATTTTAAAGCCCCAGTTCCACTAGAGCGACAGATAGAACCATTCAATTCCGACTAGCCTCAACAAATACGTGTGGCGAGCACGCAAAAGTGTTTTCGGCAAGCTTCAAAATACTTGTGCTTTCTTCACAAGCACCGAGTTACTGTAAGCCTGCCAAATCTACCATCGCGTGCATGCTGCAAGTGTTTAAAACATGTGGGTGTTGTTTGTTTCTGTTTGTCGGTCAAAAAGGGTTTGGGCATTACGGACCCTTCAAAATGACTCCTCAACCCCGAGCCACTAAAGCACATAAGTAATGAAAACAAAATCAGCATTTCGTGGGAAGAAACTCGAGACAAGAGACCTGCGAAACCAATGTATAAAACATTCACTACTCAACCAATTCAAAGAAACGAAAAAAAAATCAGGTGATAATCAACCAAGTTACTCAGAACCACCAAAATTACAAAACGATAAATCCAAGACAAATGACATCATCTCTGATTTTCTAGAAACAAGAAGCCTAAAACTTTCGCAGTTCGAATCAGTGACAATAATTTTGGAAATATCATTCCACGAAACCATCGTTTTGAAGGAAATAATGAAAAAAACTGCTAAGGCGAGGGAGATGTTTAGTATCACTTGTTGCGCTAATGTTTATGGTGAGGTGTAAATAAAGATTACTGGGTGTGGAGCCCATTGCAGCGAGACGGCATTTTAGGAAAAATGCCGTGTAGAAGACATGAGTCAGAAATTGTGTGTCATAAGGCCAACTCTAGGATGTCGGTTTTTTTATATCATAAGTTGGTGCGTGAATGACGGAAATACCAAAAAAAATATAAAAGCGTGACCTAATTTATGAGAAATTGCATTTCGGCAATGATATATGCACAACGGGGATGCGCATCCTTGATGTGCATTTTAGTTTAGACCGAATTGTTGGGATATGTTGTTTTCAAAGGTTAAACAATCGGTATTTAATTAGCAAATATGAAAAAGGCAGAACAAAGAAACCTTGCAATCCTAGTAGATAAGTCCATAAGCCGTAAGCAGAGGTGATGACTTGCTGACCGCGCTACCACACAAGAAAAAAACACGTAAATCGAGAATAAAGAAGGATGATGTTCAGATTAGCAGTGAAAAAGGAAGAAATTCAGAAGTTTAAGAAAAATGTGAAAACAGGTGCAAAAGAGCATCCGAAAGGCGTTTGGTGAAACCGCTGAGGTTGTCACTGGTCTGAGGAGATGGCGGTAACGTGCGCTCAGGACGAGAGATTTTTAGCAGCAAATGGAAATGAAAAGACTTCATGTAGCCGCGTCTGAACCCACATTCTTAGAACAGAGATTCAATGTACTCCTCTACTGAGGAAGGAATGATCTCGTAATCTATAGTCCGTCAGAGAGGGAGGAAGGATTTTTCTTGGAACTAAAAAGATGCCTTCCTTCCTGAAAGTAGGGAACCAGCCCCGAATCGAGCGAATCGAGATCAACAAAGCTTGACCGGGCGATGAGCCTATTTGCGGTTGAATTTTACGCAGAACGCTTCCGCGGTACATGGAACATACTTGGCATATTTTTAGTTCAGGCGAATAACTCGGGCCATGGTTGGCTCCCCAGTCCCTGCAAGCATATATAGCAAGAGAATGTGTCGGCTGTTTTGCACCCTTCTAAACAAGCCACTGCTTTCGGGGCAAGATTAGCAGCAAGTAGGAAAATGGGTCGGTGCGTAGGTACCTACCGCACAATAGGAGGACAGAAAGTCAGTTAAATCCGAGGGGGTGGGGGTAGCTAAAGAATTATATCTCAATATTAGGACGCCCGAGCGCACAGTGCGGTTCTCGGCAGCAGGAACGGCACCCAGTCAGGAACTCTAATGTGTCATTTTTGTGTTTTACGCCTCCTATCGATTATTGCGTTTGTTTGAGGTAGATTATCGCCCTGTGAGGGGGCGCAGATTTCGACTGCTGTTCATTTAAGCGGTTGCGATGAGAAGCAAATCGCCTCTTATTGTTCCGGCTTTCGGATAATAAGGGCTACCTGGCCACGCCAGCGTGTCCGGGTCGTTTATTTCCCGCCGGAACGTAACACTTGGTGGCAGCGGATGGATGGATGCACCAAACCGCGTTCCGTGGGCGTTGTATGTTGAGTGCCTGGAGCACCATTTCTATTCACCGAGAAGTGTTTAGGTTTAAAACATTTCTCGGGTGTCACTAAATAGATTGGATGACATGGGCACGGATAAAAGCAGTAAGATTTTTTTCGGGACACGGGTACGAAAAACTTCGCTGCGATAATGAAACCCAATTTAATTTCCTTGGCGGAAGAACGCCCGTGACAATCAATGATATACAAAGATAGGGCGCGTTAGCAGAAAAATTTTCTGAGTATTGCAGTGAAGTACAAAGGATAAGAATGGAGGAGGAACGGCGCGCCGTTTAAGAGGAATTTTGCGCCGCTCGAGAAATATTAGAGCTACAAATGCTTCAACGAAAATCAAACGCTGGTGAAGTCATTGCGGTGGGATACAAAGGTTCGACAAATTGGACATGCGATGACTTTTGCAACCCTATCGTGTCGAAGAAGACGTAGGCCTATTGTTGGTAAATCTTGAACGGGTTTGCACGAAGATGGGTTTTTGTAGAGTCTCGCTGGCCCCAAAAACTCATGTTTACTACCACTGAAAGTATCCGACGTTTTGGCAAGGCTTGAATCAATTGCAGCTGAAGGCTACTCGTCTATTAAGTTGGAAAGTTCAGGTGGTCACCTGATGCTCTTCGATTAAAGTTTCGAGAAACAAAGAAACTGTCAGCCGAAGCTTACTCGAAGTTCGCTTACAAGCCTAAATGCTCTCTGGAAAATTGGCTCCGTGGTGTCGACTCGGATGAGGACCGCGCAACAATGTTAGAGTAATAATCGCTAGAGTAGTTTTTTGCGCCTATTCCGACATGTCTCAAGGAAGGGATTCAGAATAGACATCATTTAGAGTCGGTGCAAAAAGCGGCGGATTACGAAGATGAGTATTGCTCTAGGCAAGAAATGAAAGTTACGTTTTAAAATCCTACCTTCGGCCGGAACTGAGAACTAGAAAGGTCCCGCTTGATTATGAAATAAAGTGCGAAAAAAACACACAAAAAAAAAACATTGATGGATCCACGAAAAAGGCTCCAATTCAGATGAAAAGAAACGCAAAATAAATGTGACTGAAAAGCGTAAAAATATTGTTATTGTAAACAGCCTGGGCATGTCGCTTTTGTTTGCTTCGTTCCTAAAGTATCGCCCACTAACGTGTGTTTGGGTGAAGCACATGACCCACATATGCCGTACTTTTGTAACGTGGAGGTAAACGGTAAATCATAAAGGGGTTTAAGGAATACGGCAGCCACATGCGACCTGGTGCACTGCTCGCCAATGGAACAAGAAAATTCTAGATGTGTCTGTGTCGAGATTTGTCAGTCCTTGGAAAATTGCTTGGTTAGCCTGCCTGTAGCAAAAGTAAAACTAATTGGACCTTTCGGTCCGTGGAAACAGAAATAGCTGTTTCTGACGCGGTGTAGCCAACCTGTCCGTATATTCTGTCGAATAGAACGGCGAACCAGCTCAGTGAATCTGGTAAAACGCTAGAAAAAAATCATGTTCTTGTCGTACCTTCCTCGATGACGAGAATAATGAGAGCAGACCCGGTAACGCTTCACCTAAAAAAGTAGTGAACTGAAATGCTGGCGGGAAAACCGGTGGGTCACATACCGCGGCAAATTAAGGATCCGACATGGCCATATTGCTTTGATGGGAGAGGAAACAAATTGTGAGAGCTAGCATATGTCGATAAGTGCAAGTCAGAGGGTGGCTTGCTGGGCGAGTGGGTTGAACGACATATGAACAACAGCGTAGAAAATGTGGGACTCAAAATAGAATATGCTCACAGGACATACGCTGTGTCCGTCTTCTACATTCTGTCCCGTCTTTTATGCGCTGTTTTTCACTATGAGAAAGCGTACGCCTATCGCCAAACAATCTACAGATCCGAGCCTATGAAGGTGCCTAGATATCGTGACGGAAAAATCGGGCCGAAAATATATTTATACTGGATCAGAGGGATTATGTATCGTAGCATGAAGGACCGACGGGAAACGAAGTGGACCATATTGTATGCCCATTCACGTACCGGCAGGCACTACTGGAGCTTGCTTATAAGGAAGCGTGGTCAAGGTACCTAGGCTTCACAAAAACGAAGAGTAGGCTTTTGGCAATAATGGCTGGGTTGCTTTAAGGACGCCGAGCAATTATTTCGCTCTTTTGATACCTGCCAAAAACCGAATGGCGAAATCTAGCAAAAAAAAAAAGCGAAACGAGAGACGGAAGGTGCTTGCCAAATGGCGCCGAGTATGTGCGGACCGCTCAAAATTCTTTTGAGCGGTGTTGTAAGACCACTACCTGTTGCCAAGACAGGTGTTATGTATCTTCTAGAATGCTATGGCCAGCCAAGCAAGTTTCAATTAGCGTTATTGCTTTGATGACTCTACTAGGTGTCGGGATTAGCCAAGAAAACGAAGAAGTGGGAAGAGCATCCCTTATTGTATGTGAGCAGGAAGCTGAGTTAAAGCAAGCCTGCAGCACTGTGGAGAAATAATGCGATTAGCTTGTTTTGGTTGTAGAAAAGCTGCCTGCTGCCTGTTTGGCTCTGAGATTGTTGATGCCACGATCCTTCGTGTGATATCAACAGCTGCTTCTCAAAAAATGTCGCCTGTTACGCTGGAACATGACCCTTCGAAAAATTCGTTTTCGGCTAGAAATAAAAAAAGAGCTTCATGCAAAAGCAAACTCTCTGAGCCGTGCGCGCAAATTTTACGCAGCGGGGTTTTTTGTTTCTTTGAGCTCACCTACAGATTTTTAAACATTTCACCATTTCGATAATTATTGCATGTACTCGCGAAAAATCAAAAACGAAAGTTTCAAAAACAGTAATGGTAATAACATTTAACTATTGTAATTTGGAAATGCTTTCCCTTTACCCACTCGATTCTGCTCCGGGGATCCAAACATCCTGAGCTGCCAGTCTTTTTAAACGCAATAACCAAAGGACTCACCCAGTCCCTTGGTTATTCCCCTTTCCGGATGGTGAAATTGCCGGTTATTAAGCTCTGATGCGTCTTCTCCAGTGAATGTCGTAACACTTCAGGAATTCGTGGGGCTTCTTGCACTGCTGGCTTTACCCCGTTCCTTAGTACCAAATGGTACGATTTTTTTACCCAGCCCATACCCCGGAACACGTCGTGAAATTGTAATGCTAATGCATTCGCGTTGTAACAAGAGCTCGCCGAAACACGATTCATGAGTCCAAACAGTTCGGTGTGTTGAAGGCCAAAAATAGCTGCACATGATTTCTTCACAATGAAGAAATCAATGACATTTGCTGTGCTTTGCAAACGACCTTCCCCGGTGCTTTTCCTGCGTAGGAAATTACAATGCCGCTACTGTACAAAATTGACGTGCTTTTTCGCAAAGTTATGTTTGTGCATCCGCGTTTCTTCCACGATATAGGCAGCACGTTAGTTTGCGCGCCAGTATCAATCTTCAGAACGACGTCCTTATTAGAAATGTTCGTTCGCACCAGCCACTCTGCTTGATTGCTTGTGCTGCGCATGCTCACTTTTAGAATTTTAAAGTCACTATTCGCCTCCGTGGTTTCTTTGTAAGTTATAACATTGTTGCTAATCGCGTTCACTCGGCTTGGACAGCACGCCTGAAAATTACCTTGACGTCGACATTTTCGGCATAATCTTCTAGATAGCCCGCTCCTCGTTAAATGAAGTTGTACTTCTGACAGTGGTCTCGTCTAGGTGGAACATGTGCTATACCACTGAACGCCTTTTCGTTGTAAAATTAATACTGAGGACGGATTCTTCTGGTTTTTCCCAAGTAATGTTTTGTTTAGCCTATATTTCATTTCTCTTTCTCATGTACGCTGCTATGGCAAGATGCAACTCCTGTTCTCGCAACAGCCTTTGGTGTAGATTCCGGTCCGCGGTACTGTACACGACGCGATGCATGATCATTGAATTGGTCAAACTACAAAATTCACAGGTCATGACCTTCAACAACAGGTCACGGTTGTATTGCTCAAACTCCTCACTTTTTCTTGTACCTGCAATCTGAATACCTAACGCTCGTACGTCTCATTCTTCTTGAAATAAAAGAAATCGGAAACTTTGCTACGACGTCCGAGTAGGTCAGCTTTCGCTCGAGGTATAAAGTGCCGTAGACGTCTCAGGCCCGCTCTTCAACGACATCCAGCAGCACTGCAAACTTCTGTTCCTCCTTCTTTTCAGTGGGTAGTTAAAAAGCAGCGATGAAAACTTTCACCATTTGTTTGAAACGTCGCCTATTTTTAGCAATCTTTCCTGTAGATTGGAGCGGCAGTGGTGCTTTCAGCCCCCCTCCCCCCCCCCCTCGACTTAGGCAGCCACTTCTGACAAAGTTAAAAACGCTTATGACACCATGAATCAGTCAACGATACCTCGGGCACCCTAACCAGGAACGAGCTGCCTCTTGTCTATACAAACCAAGTACGCGCGTGTGCCTGCTGCACAACAAACAGTAGCAAGGATCGCACTGATGCGCGAATTGAATTTCAACGCCGAAGTAATCATCCTCGTAAAGGTTCGGAAACTTGCATTTCGAACGCAGTCAGTCAGTGTTATTCTAAACTCAGCTAAACAGAGACAATCGAATACCAGATACTTTGAGTAATTTAGGCCTTATTTTTCCTATTTCTCGATCCACAATTCCCTATTTAGTACTGCATATTATGCATACATGTACGTAACGCATTACAGGTAACGAGTTACTTGTACCTTGTTACTTTTTTCGGTAACAAGTAAGGTATTTAGTTACTTTTGTAGAAAAAGGAACGAGTAACGGTATTTAGTTACTTTTACGGCCTGGTAACGAGTAACGGTATCTCGTTACTTTTGAGAAGTAACGTGTACAACACCGCTTAAACGGCCTCGTTTTTATTCTAGACTGAGTATGCCTCTATCGCGACAAAGGCAGATGGGCAACCCGTAAAATCACTAAACAGTATGACAGTGCAGCAACATTCATGCCGAACTCGTCAGTCGAACAGTTCGACTGGTGTGTCCAGCGATAAACGCTGCTGTATTTAACTCTACTGATGGGAATGTCCTTCACCCAACGAACAGATAAGGTTCGTTGGTTGAACCTCCTAGACCCGGCTACGGACCGAATGTAAACCCGGAGGTTGCAAACACGGGAAGGCACAAAACACATTACCCGCTGTCCTCAATGAAGGCGCAGTTCCCGAAGATTCACCAGATATTCCTGAAGCACAACACTTCCGTTCCTTCGAGCGTGTCAGTATAGAACGGCGCTTCAGCGTCGCCGGAGATGTATTTTCAAGGAAGCGGGGAAACGTAACTGATGAAAGCTTCGACAAATGTCTACTAAAAAGAAAACAATAAACCATGAAACAAAAACAGTTGTGTATATGGTCGTCAAAATAACGTGGAAAGTAACTCGTTACTTTTGAGGTAACTCACGCGTTCCTTTTGAGAATCGGTAACGAGTAACGTATTTAGTTACTTTCTGAGCGAGTAACGAGTAACGGTATTTAGTTACTTTGTTTGGGTAACGTGTACATGTCTGATATTATGAAGGATTTGTGACCATTCGTTAAACCAAAAGCCGCTTTCGAAATATAAAATCAGAAAGAGACTTCTTGGTTCAGTAATGCGCAATAACCAGAAAATATTATTTAGCGTGAAAGGAGTTTAAATTGCTCGCCACCGGAAAAGAGGGTTAAGCAGAAAAATGACAAGTCGCTTGATGTGCGTCGTACTGCTGGTGCCTCTAAAGAACTTCACTGTTTCGAACGGATTTGTTTACCTTTATGACAAAATTAGTGGCGAAAACGTCTATACAGCAAAGGTCCTCTGCGTGTTTGGACTGGAAGACAACACTCTTACACGCGTCCTAATGACTCTAGCCCTGAATCCGCTCAACAGCGTTCTGTAAACATCGCGCAGGACGTGCCTAAACAACAAAAAAAAAGAAAAGAAGATAAGGCGCTAGGCGGAACTTTCTTATCATCTGGCTGGAGAAAAATCGGTCGGCGAATAGGTGTACTATCCTAGATAATGTTTTGAGCAAGACAACTTGTTGGTGGCAGAAGAAAAATGAGTCGGCGTTGATGGAGGAGGGAGGGGGGGGGTATGGGGTTCGCGCCTTGCTTTGTTGCAGTCGAGAGTATCGTCAACTGGCCGTGCCGCAGGGGACGTGAGCTAAGCCGTTCGGCCGCTGTCCAGTGCGATGAGAAAATATCTGAGTCGCCGCTGCCTAAGTGGCGTCTATCGCCGTTTCAATCAGAGAGGAGCGCCTCGCGTGCAAGCGGTATTTTCACACGACAGATTGTGTAAGGACTGTGCGGGCTATATTTCTGATATTTTATAATTATTATATGCGACATTCAAGTTGTTGGGATGAACATTCAGCTATTTATGTACGCCGTAGCTAACGTTTTCTCAGAAATTTATGATTGAGAGGCTCGAGGCGGGAACATCGCCAAGAAATTAAAATGATAACTTGCACAGCCAGCAATAAAATACCCAAGCAGGCACATATAAATTTTGTATCATCCAGTTTATACAGAATTGAAAAAATCCATTTAAAAAATTAAACCAAATTATATATGAATATGCAAAGACCAACGAAACACAAAAAATAGGGAGGTATTCACACATTATTGAACAACAAACAATTGAATGGAAAAAGTCTCAAAATATGTCAAAACATGAGTCTTAAAATGCAACTTACGAATACATAAATCAATATTTGCTTAGCTATCATTGTAGTTTTGTTATTAATTAAAAAACAAATATAGGCAATTTTTTTCAAAGTAGCAAAATTTCACGACATTATAAAACACCATATTTTATTTATACTAAACTCTCCTTGAATCCTTGCGGTGACTTGAACTAATTTGTTATGGCAAAATATTGGGTTGCATATAACCTCGAAACAAAGAAATCGACAGCAATCCTTCACTGAAATTGAGCTAGCTTCGCTACCTTCTAGAGGCTTTGCCGCACAACGTCGGCTTTAAAGAATTTGTGTCTAGAGCCGACAAAGTGTGTACAACGGTGCTGCTCTATTGCAGAAAAGATAAACTCCTAATGACTTGAAACCTTGACAGAATGATAATCATAAACTAACAACACAACACAATATCGTTTGACTATAATGCAAATAAATGCAAAGGTGCAAGCGAGCTGGACAAGAATGAGGAAAATAATCCCTGGAGAAGGGCAACAAGAGGGCTAAAGGACAAACACAAATATCGAAAAACAGCTAGGTGACTTGCGCGCGAAGGAAAAAAAAATCAGCCTGTTCTGCACTGGAAATGAAGAGGTCCCGGGTTCGATATTCGGACCAGGTGGGTTTTTAAAGTCGCGCGCCAGTCAACAAGCGGTGTTTGGAGATTTGTGTTTGTCCTTTTCCGTCTTGTTTCCCTTCTCCATGGGTTATTTTCGGAAAAACCTTAGGAACAGTTGAATTTATTCTACCACATAAAAACAAGAAAAGATCAAGAACGCAATACATCGCGCTGCGAAGACTTGACGAGACATGGCTTGACAGGCTAGATCCCTACAACACTAGACAAGGTTCCGACAACGAGCATCCGCTGCCAAGCACCAGCGGAGATAATCTTGGTCGAGAGTGCGAGAATGAACCAACTTCCCAATCTGGATGTGTTAGGCTATGATGTCTCTTGACCGGCTCGTTTGTGTGCCTACACTTCTCAGAAAGTTACACTGTACCAAGCTTTGTTTAATGGTTCAGTTTCCTTGCGGTGCCTCACAATGTTGAACACCAATATAGCAACCAAATCAAATACTGATTCTCTCGCTTTGATCACGCCGTGACAGGCCCTCATTTATTGCGTGCTGGGGCTCCAAGGCAAGTTGCCATTCATTCTGCTCGAAACTGCCGGTAGTAGCGGCGCCCGTCTACACTCTTTAGCAATAAGAGAGAGAGAGACAGAGGGGGGGGGGGGCTTAGGAGGCAACACAAGGAAACTGAGATAAACAAAAGCTAAGCACAGTGTGACTTTCTGAGAAGTGAACGTACGCAAGTGAGCGGATTGGAAAACCTCCTTATCTAACGGCCTGACATTGGAAGTTGGTCGGTTCTCGTAATCTTGACGAATATTATTTTTTCGGGTGATTGGCGGCAGATGCAAGTTGACGGAACCGTGTCCAGTTTCTGTAAGTATTTAGCCTCTCGAGCCACGCCTGGTCAAATCTTCGCGACGTCAGGTTGTGTTATTGTTGTCGTTTAGATGATGTGTTCTGTGGTCCATTTTTCTTATCCTTCCCAGTTTTATGCTTTTGAGGTATGACGACTTTCTACGCTCTGCAATAGAGAAGCGCCGTTGTACACGCTTTATCAGTTCAAAAGAATATCTCATTAAAACCGACGTCAAGCTGCAAAGCCACTATAATGAGGACAAGCAAAGCTTAATTTGAGTTAAGATTTGTTTAACAAAATTACGATCAATGTTCGGCAAGCTCGTGGAAGTTCAACATGTATGTAAGGCAGTGGGTTGATTAAAATTATTAGCTAAGTCAGATACATTGTTTGACCCTGTTCCTTTCTCTTCAACTCAAAACAATTTTTTTTCCCTCTGCCCTAGTCTCGCAAAAAGAAAATCATCAGGGTAATAATTGTTGCCGTTTTTCTTGTTTGGTTGTCATATGCTACTCGATATTTGGCCATGACAAGTAAAAGTTATTTCAAGAGGCTAAGGACAATCCTAAAGAAATAAAATATAGAGTTTCTTTTATATATAGATGTGCAATTTAGCTACTTTTATAAGAATTAGATGATTGTCTGAATTAAGAAAAAAGCTACAACGGTGGCTAATTAAATGTTTTTATATTCGTATGCCACATTTTAAAAATCCCATTTGTATGTATTTACCGATACTTTGCTTACGAATGTTCGTAAATTATTTGTGAAAGTGTCTCCAATAATATTTTTTGTGTGTTTCGTAGTTTTGTCCGCATAGAAATACATAATTGCACTTTTCCATATTTGGTTTGCACGTTGTATATTACATAAAAATTAATTAAAATTATCTGCCTGCACATCTTTAGTAATACTTTGGCAACTATGCAAATTACCATAGTCAAATCTCGACAATGTGCAAGCCTCAAGATTCTTAATTTTGTATATTTAGGTAAATTTTAGCTACGGCTTTCACATATAGCTGAATGTACCTCCCAATAACATCGGTCGGGGATATATTTTTTGAAGAATTATGAAACATGAAACCCGGACATTGTACGATTGACGCGAAATCACCCAGCGAGTAAACATGCAATCCTACAGAAGAACTTGCTGCAGATACCACTATTGTTGTTTGTCTATGAATTGCGATAGCGTTCGTCTAGGGCAACCTCAAGGATTACTATTAAGATGACGTTGAGGGCGGTGTACTAGAGGACGACTTCGGGGATGACGTCTAGACCGAGCTCTAGGACGACCTCTCGGGCAATCTCTAGGACAACCTCACCAACGACCTCTAGGACCACATCGATGGTGATATCTAGAACGGCCTCTATAGCGATATTTGGACGACCTCCTGGACTAACTCCATGGGAACCTCTAGGACAACACCCAGGACAACCTAAGAATGGAGTCCTTGAGGACGACTTCAAAGACGACGTCTAGACAACCACTAGGACGACCTCTAGGGCAACCCCAAAGACAACCTCTAGGAGAACTTCAAGGACGACGTCTATGACGATGTCGAGGACGACGTCTGGAGGGCGACGTTGTCTTGTATTAAATGCATTAAAACTTTATGGTGAGATGAAAGCATCGATTGGATAATGACGACTGTGCAAATTAGCATCCTAAATGTTCTCAGTTTCCACGCCTCGAGCTTCTCTATTTTATATATTAGCGAAACAAACTGTTACGGTGTTCATATTTAGCTGAATGTACCTCCGAAAATATCGCTTTTACATATATTTTTAACAATATATTAAGATTCTGACCCGCTAAATCACTTTATGAACAGACGTTCAATCACCCTGCTTGAAGCGCACAAAGTGGACGAGTTCCGATCGCGGAGGACGACGTGATAAATTCCGTGATTCGTTGGGCATCACCTCGTAGTTCAGGAGACCGTGTCGACGAAGCACATTGTTGGGTCCGAAGTACCCTTTTAACAGTTTCTCGCCGAGACCACTGTGGCGAATAGGTGTCCACACCAACACTCTGTTTTCTGACTGAAAGTGGACTTAGCGACGACGAAGGTTGTAGCGGCCAGCGTCGACACGTTGCTAGTCTTAGATCCGGAATCGGGCGAGGTGGCGAACTTGTCCTCGTTGCGCAACCACCTGGAAGTTGTCACTTCCATCGCCAGCTGGCTCGATAGGTAGCATGGGCTCTAGCATCGTGGTCAGCTTGCGACCACGCACCAGCTGGAAAGATATGACACCAGTGATCTCTTTAACCGCTGTATTGTAGGTGACCGTGACATATGGCAAGACCTTGTCCAACGTCTTGTGTTCCACTTCGTGTTCCACGTCCTGTGTTCCACCATGTTGGAGATGGTATCGTTTATGTGTTCCGTCAGCCCACTACTCTGAAAATGCCTCGCTGTGGTTCTCCGAACGTTTGTGTGGCTGTAAAGGAGGATCTTTTGCATGAGCTGTGCCTTGAACGACGACCAGTGATCTGTAATCATAACTTTGGGAGCGCCCTGCCGGAGGACGATGCACTCGATAAAAACTTGGCGACTTCGATAGCAGTTCCTGCAGGAAGACTTTTGTTTCGGCGTACCTCGTGAGATAATTTGTGGCGACAATTATCCACCGTTTTCCCGACGTTTACGGCGGAAAACGGCCAAGTTGAACCATTCCGTTCTTGTGTTTCGGTGCAGTTGGCGGAGGAAATGCCTGCAGGAGACTCCTGTAAATGAGGCGTCCCGACACGCCCTTGTGATTCGCAAGCCAGAAGAGCGAGTGCTGGTCTGTGGCTTCAGGAAACAGGCTCCAGTACAAGCACAGACGAAATTCGGTAATTGCCCAGATGACAGCAAACACATTTTTTATAGTTGTTGAGTATTTTTTTTGCCTTAGACAGTGCTTAATTTGCGTGGGCGACGAATCACTCGCTGCCTTCTTGCAATTGAACCAGTATCGCTTCAAGCATTGCGTTAGTAGCGTCTTTCTGAAACTTGGATTCCTCAAAGTGATCAAGTGTTCAAGAACAGGAGGAGTTCGGAGTCTTCGCTTCAACTACTGGAATTCCCGCGGGTGCTCCTTGGCGCATTCGAACTTCCCGTGGTTCTTCGTGTGGTTTGTGAGCGGTGGGGAAATCTTTGCGAAATTCGGAACGAAGCGCCAAAAGTAGGCACATAATCCAAGGAATCTTCGCACGGCCTTCCTGTCTGTCGGCGCTGAAAATGCCGTGTCGGAGAGAGTCTTTTCTGGGTCTGGGCGAAAGTCTTCGTTAGAAAACTCGTGACCTAGTAACTTCAGTTTGTAATGCAAGAACCGACACTTTGACGGCATGAGGTATGGTCCGGCTATACGTATGGCTTGGAGAACAACTCGGAGTGTAGAAAGTGCTCGTCGATATCGCTTGAGAACACTACGACGTCGTTAAAGTAAGCGAGACAGCTCTGCAACTTCAGTCCCGTCTTTACTGTGTCCATAACAAGCTGAAAATTTGCTGGTGTCGTGGATAGTTCAAAGCGCAATGTCTTTAACTCGTATAGTGCACAAGGAGTGACGAAGGCTGTCTTTTCTTTTTTCCCATTAACCGACTTCTATCTGCCCGTAGCCTCTCTTGAAGTCCATCGATGAAAAGTATCGAAAGTAGCGCCGCCGGTCTAGCGTGTTATCGAAGGGGCTGTGCATTCATGTATTTCTTAGTCAGCACGTTCAGCAGCCGGTAGTTCACATAGAACCTAAGCGTTCCGTCCTTCTTCTTAACCAGTACGACTGGCGAGGACTACGTAGTGCATGACGGCTGGATTATGTCATCGTTCAACACACTTGAACTCTCTCCTGGATTACCTCCTTCTTTTACAGAGACCCTCTAATGCAATCGATGCACAGGGACCGGGTCGTCCATGGTAACGATCCGGTGCCTTGCAATGGCGGTTTGTCGCACCTTGGGCAACATCGAAAATAAGTCACGGTATTCGGCGGGGAGGTTAATCAACTGTCGTCATTTCGGGCCCGGAAGCTTAGGGTTAATGTGGAACTGGACTGGCAAAGTACATTTTTGCTGAAGTATCGAGGATTCTTCTGTAATCGCGGCGACTTCGGCTGGAGTTCTGGAGTTTCTAAACATGTCCTACAGCTGCATACGTTTTTAAATGTTGCGTTTCATGTCGGAAGTTCCTCATGAAGATGACATTGCGCCCATCCTGAAGTTCAGCTACTCCCGTTGCGGCGCCTATTCCTCTTCGCAGGAGCAATTCAATGTTGTCTTCGAAAACAACTACACGGCAAGTAGCTGCATCGGTCACGACGGGTACGACAACCCTTAATCATGGTGGCGAATTCACGTAGTCGACAGCGATTCGGACGGCGGCTGACGCTGTTAGCGGTTTTTCTGAAGGGAGAACAGGTGTTTGCAGCTTCAATATGTTATTTCCAAGTTTCTTGACGGTACCCTATTTAGAAAGAAAGTCTATGCCGAGAATGACATATCTGGCAGTCTTGTAGAATGATGAATTTCACAGAACACGTCTTGCCTTAAATTTCTATGCCAGCAGTGCACCTTCTAACAGGCGTAATGAGGCTACCTCCAGCGGTTCATATTTGCTGCTAATCTCACGGCGTCGTCACTTTTCGAAGGCAGCGAGGGAGCCTCCCAATCAAGACTGAGTAGTCTGCTCCGGTGTCCACGAGGGCCGATGCTTCGAGGGCGTCAATAACAACGATTACTTTGTTGGGCACCGTTGCAGGAGCGTCGTTGCAATCCGTGGCGTCGGGAGAGAAGAGCGCACCGGCTTTCGTGTGGCTAATAACGTCGTCCATTCATGGCAACTTATCCTTTGGGGGTTGCCGCGCTTAGTTTTCCCGGCGAAGTATGGGGGCCCGCTCTACTGAATGAAACACGTTTGAAATTCAAACGCGTGGCAAACTGGTCGACCCGTTTGAATCAAGCGGGTGGAAAAATTGTCGATCTGTTCAAATCAAACACGATTTTGGGATGCGGGTACCTGTTTTGAAACAGTACAAGTTTGATGCCCCGTTTGATATGGACGCCGTTCGACCTGGCACGTGACCACACATTTGAACGCGCCATTCGTATTGTAAGGCAAATTATTCACTTGCCCTAAATGGGTAACGTCTGAAAGGTTGGTTATCTTAAACTTATTTAAGACGTCCCGAAACTCATTAACCTATTTATAACATGGGGGAAACACGTAGACAAATGTGCTCGGGCACCTGCTTGCAAATGGGCAGAAAAACCTGACACATGAGAATGTTTTCAATTCTCCTTGAAGTTTATTACAACCTATTCCGTAGACAAGCACAAACGTATAAGCGATCTGTGAAATGTGAAGAGGCATTCTAAGCTTTTATACAACTGAGAAGATGTCAAAGCAAACAAGAACCGAGGTAATGGTAGACTTCCGGGGAAATTATTCTCCCGGCTGCCGCAAGAATAGACGCTGCATAATTCTATACATAATCTGGAAGTGTACGCGTTGAAGAACCGTCAATCGTTGCCAACAAGAAGGTTGCAGTGCACTTACCATAATACTAGCGGACTTGAAAGATGAAATTCAAGATATATGCCGACACGTTAAAAGCAGGACAACAGCACAAACACAGAAACGAGAAAGAAGGCTCCTTGAAGTTTCAACACGATGCGGCACTCAAGCTGTCATTTGCCAAACCCAACCAAACCACAAGAAAGAGAGAAAAAACAACTTTATTGGAACACCACATCAAGAAGCCGCAGGATAGACGTTCGCCCACCGCGGCTCCCCCCCCCCCCCAAAAAAAAAAAAATTGTGTTACTGAAAAAAAAAAGAAGGAATGCATGCGAGGCGGATTTTCTCAGTTCTGGAAGGGATGCACATGCGCCGATGTTCACGCCAAATCGGACGTCGGACGCTCGTTCGCTTCTCGTAGGATCTTCGTTATTTCTGTCGCTATCTTATTCGATCGGGAGACCACTTCGGCTTGGATGTGTGGGTCTGAGCTCGGAGAAGTAACAGTCCAAGAAGAATCCAGCGGGTCCTCTTCTCCTTCTCGAAGGTGGGCGACGAAGTCCCGTAGACTTCTGCAGCGGCAGCAGTGGCGCTGAGACAACCACGTCACTAAAACAATCATCTGCTATATCACAGGCACAAAACGAAGGCTGCAAGTCACCACAAGACAGAGGACGTCAGCAGAAACAGCAATCTTCCTGGGATTGGTCAACTTGCTGCCTTCCACCAGGGGACCAGGCTACAAAAAGACGAGCTCGACCAGGGAGCTTCACTTCGCAGCGGCAGCAGTGGCGCTGAGACAACCACGTCACTAAAACAATCATCTGCTATATCACAGGCACAAAACGAAGGCTGCAAGTCACCACAAGACAGAGGACGTCAGCAGAAACAGCAATCTTCCTGGGATTGGTCAACTTGCTGCCTTCCACCAGGGGACCAGGCTACAAAAAGACGAGCTCGACCAGGGAGCTTCACTTCGCAGCGGCAGCAGTGGCGCTGAGACAACCACGTCACTAAAACAATCATCTGCTATATCACAGGTTGGAAATAGTTTATTATACTTGTCCTTTTGTTTATTTGTCGCCTTTGCTGCTGCTGCTGCTGCTGTTGTGTCAGTGATCTTGTTTTTTTCTAAATTGCTACTTCACGAGTGAAATGGCCAACGGTACCGATGACATTTGTATGTCATGTAAAGTTACCTTCTCAGACAAAGATAGAAAAATGGTGTGTTCCGAATGTGAGTTTCCGTACCACTTAGGTGATTGCTCTGGAATAGCCGAGTCAACGTTCAAAACGAAAGGTGACAGCTGGCATAAACAATGGCGCTGTCAAACCTGCAGGCTAAATAGGCAGCGAAGTGGACAGATCGCTAAACAAAAAAGTGACTCCGATCTGGATCCCTCTGCGGTCATGATGACACTCGCAGCAATGAACAAAAAGCTAGACACCCTTTTAGATCTTAAAGACACAGTGGATGGAATAGAACATTCAATTCAGATGCTGTCAGACAAGTATGACGCAGTGCTAAGCCACATGACGCAACACGATAAGGAGATAAAGGAACTGAGGAAAAGAGTTGAAATAGTTGAAAAAAGCGATGCACAGGCAGAAATCAAAGAACTAAAGAAACAGGTGAATGAACTTGAATGGCGGTCACGCCGACAAAACCTGGAACTTCACAATGTACCGATGACTGAGAGAGAGAACGTACTGGAAAAGGTAAACAGCGTGGCAAGAATGATGAACGTACCAGAGTTGACCGCTAGTGATATGGTGTCAGCGCACAGACTTGCCTCGAAGTCTGATAAGGTCCCTGGAATTATCGTGCGCTTCGCAAGCCAGATAACACGGGATCTATGGTTCCGTAAGCGCTTGAGCCTGAAAGAAGCGGAAACGAACGTTTTCCTCTTGGAAAATTTGACGGGGCATGAACGATCGCTACTTTGGACTGCAAAAGAATGGGCAAGGGCAAACGCTTACAAGTATGCCTGGTACAGGAATGGAAATGTACTCTTGAGGAAACAAGATGGAGGGCGCGTGCTCGTAATCAGGAACGAAGATGACTTGCGGAAACTGGAGTAGAAATATTGAAGATTTGTCATTATTTTGATTTCTTTCTTTCTGAAATGGCTAACCAAATTAGTTTCTTGCCGAGTGAGGTCGGGAACGTGTTTAGATCCCAAACCAGCGTTGTATTTTCCCTGTTTCATTTGAATGCACAGTCCTTGCGTAATAAATTTGATCAGTTAGATGCATTTTTACAGAGTTTCGATTTTTCTTTTGATGTTATCATGTTAACGGAAACATGGTATACTACAGATGATACTGTTGAAATTTTAAGTAACTATGAAAACTATAATTTATGTCGAAATTCCAAAAGAGGAGGGGGAGTTTCTGTGTACGTAAAAAATACCCTACACTGCAGTATTATAGATGAATTTTCGGCAATTACCCAGGATTATGAGGTTTTGACGTTGCAGCACGCGCATAACGTTTTTTGTGTCGTGTATCGCCCTCCTGGTGGCAGCATGTCTTGTTTCCTAAAATATCTAGATGAACTCTTTCTTTTTATCGGTGAGAATAACCTGAAGCTTGTTATGGGGGGTGATTTTAATATCAATATGCTTTTGTCATCTACACAGCAATCAGAATTTCTCACGCTTTATCAGTCGTATGGTTATATCTGTACCATTTGTCAACCAACTCGTTATAGTAGTGCGAATGAAACATTGTTAGATATTTTCTTAACAAATGTACCCAAGGAACATGCGCATGCTGGTGTTATAGGGGCGACAATAAGTGATCATCTCCCTATTTTTATGTTTATAACTCTAGATAATATCAAACACAAGAAAATATGTGTGCCTAACCTTCATTACCGTGATATTAGTACAAAAAGTCTCGAATCTTTTCAAGAACAAATTAACACAACAGACTGGAGTGTGGTTCTGTCTAAGGTGTCGGCAGACGAGGCATACGAGAGTTTTCTTGAAACGTTTTGCGATATATATAACCGTGTATTTAAGTACAAAAAACATATAGTTCATAAAAAGTGTAGAAAACCATGGGTCACAGCAGAAATATTAAAAATGATGAAGAAAAAAGATGCACTTTATAGAAAATTTATGCGTACAAGGGATCCAGTTGTATTGTCAAGTTTTAAGATGCAAAGAAATAAGATAACAAGTGAGCTACGGCGGGCCAAACGGTCATACTATTTTTTGCTTTTTCGGGATGAAAAGAGAACGGATGTTTTGTGGAAAAAGTTAAATTCGATATTACACGAAGGACGTCAGTTTGGAGAAACAACCGAACTTACGATTGAGGGGGATATGAAAAAAGGTAAAGCTCTTGCAGACGCGTTCAATGATTTTTTTGTCGACTTAGTGAACAGCGTTTACTCTGTTGAAGCTTCAAAATATGTAAAATATCTTTCTGACAGCATATTTCTCTCTCCAACTAGCGAGGAAGAAGTTATTTCAATTTTTATGAGTCTAAAAAACAGCAAAAGTTCTGATTCTCAGGACATTCAAATAAAGCCCATTAAATATGTTATAGAGTCTATTGCTTTTATTTTAACTCATATATTTAATTTATGTCTCGAAACTGGTGTTTTTCCGCGTAAAATGCAGATAGCAAAGGTTTCTGTCATATATAAAGCAGGGGATAGGAATGATCTTAGTAATTACAGGCCAATCTCCATTTTACCGATATTTTCAAAAGGATTGGAAAAAATCATACATAAAAGACTTTACACTTTTTTTGAAAAACACTCAATTCTTAGTCCCCGGCAGTACGGGTTTCGGAAAGGGTACTCGACAGAGTTAGCGTTACTTAATCAAAAAGAGATAATTCTAAACAATATTGAAAATAAACTGCTTACATTGGGAATCTTTATCGATTTTTCAAAAGCTTTCGATCGTATTAACCATAAAACTCTCCTTCAAAAACTAGAACTTTCTGGTATTCGGGGAATAGCCCTGAAAATACTCGAGAGTTACTTACAGTTTCGCTTTCAAAGCGTTGTAATAAATTGCCAACGTTCTGAGTCTAGAAAACTTAATGCAGGTGTTCCACAAGGTAGTATTTTAGGGCCACTTTTATTTAACCTTTATATTAACGACATAGCTAACATTGACGATGAAGCAAGCATGATAATTTATGCAGATGATGCTAGTATATTTTTTGCAGGGTCCGATATTTCGGACATTATGAAGACAGGTAATACGTTTCTAGATAAGCTTTACACGTGGACAGTCCACAACTCTTTAGTGATAAATAGTAATAAAACGAAAGCTGTTGTTTTCAGGGCAAAGGGGGTAAAAATGAGCGAAAATCAGCTTCTCTCCTTAGACTCACGTGGTATCGAAATTGTGCAGAATGTCAAAGTTCTTGGTGTTATGTTTAATGAATACATGCGATGGGATGAAACAGTTCAGATGATAGCGAAAAAACTATCAAAAGTGGCAGGTATAATTTATAAGTATAGAAGAACCTTACCCCAGTCTGTACTACGACTTCTTTATAACTCTTTATTCTATTCTTGTTTTAATTACTGTTTCTTGGTATGGGGAACTACAACTTCTGCAAATATTCATCGTATTCATATACTTCAGAAAAAAGTAATTCGTATTTTGTGTAATGAAGCACATGACAGCCACACGGCACCGTTATTAAATAAATAAGGAAAGTAGTATATATTGATACCCGATTGAACCAGAAATAAACAACAACAAACAAACTCGGCCGTCGAAGCCCCCAAGGGGGCGGAGCCAACCCCGTAACCATGACGTCACCTTCCCACGCTCCGTATATTATGATACACGATTGAGTCGGAAGTAAACAAAGTCTGGTCACATACGCGGCAAGCGCCTCTGTTGAGTCTATTGAGTATATTATGATACACGATTGAGCCGGAAGTAAAAATCTGGTCACGTACACTGATGTAAACAAATTCAGCACACATACGCGGCACGCGCCTCTGTTCCATCCTGTATCATCCTCCACGTGACCATGACGTCACGTTCCCATGCCTCGTTCCCACACACATAACCCGGTCCTCGGGCCCAAATTTCGGGACCTGTCAATCAATCGCCAAAGCCACATGATGATGACGTCAGAGGTCGGGACGACACTCGACACGCGCCTCAATTCCATCCTGTATCATCCTCCCACGTGACTGTGGCTTCACACTTCCATAGCCCGGTCCTCGGCCCCCAATTTCGGGATCTGTCAATCATGTTCACAGTGGACGCGAATTCAGTTGAGTCATTCGCCAGAGGATTACGTCCCAGGATGATGACGTCATAGCGCGGGACGGTCACATGACGACGAAGGACATGTGACATTCGAATCGCTGCGCGGTAAATGCATTTTATTCGCTAAAAGAGGTTCTGCGGAATCGACCTCGATACCTTCTGCTCAGAAGTCCAACACTCTATCGTCTGAGATACGAGCACAATGCTTCTTTCGCATCTCAACTCGTCCTAGTATTTCGTACGTCGAGCGCGCAATTCAGATCATGTGTTAGAGCTATCGCAACGCGTGGATTTGGAACGGAACTGCTGAGTCATTCACCGGAGGTCGCTACAGGGATGACGGAAGAGTTCAGGATTATTGAGTCATCTGCCAGCCGGGAAAATGTAGCGTCACGATGACGACACAGATATGTCGCCGAGTGACGAGAAATGCATTGTCGAGTGTTTTCCCGGGGGGTCATGTGACCAACGTCACCTGATATTTGAATCGCTGCGCAGTTGACACCTCGGTTCATAGATGGCGCGTGTCTTTTGTTGCTAAGCGTCTTTGTTGTTAGGGCATGAGTGACATCTTGCGGCGTGGGTCTGACCCTGCGTCATCTGTTGCTGAAACGTTTAATTGCGCGTCTTCCTAAGGTGTGCCCATCCGTATTTTCGCGTGCGCGCAATGCGTGTAAGTTGTTGAATCTGTTTGTAGATGGCGCGCATCTGAATCCTTTTGCTGGCGTGAACTTTTACCATTATCATCCGCCATCTCTCGCTAATTTTAGCGCCAGCTTGGTAGATGGCGTCAACTATATCGCGCTCACGTCATCTCTCGATAATTTTATCGGCATCTGTCTGCTGAACGGAGCATTGTGGGAAATGGACCGGAGCGTGGTCGCATCCATACGCGTTAAAGACGAGACAGATATCATGTTTCATGTTTTTTATTATCATTCGCTCTAAAAACACGCACACTTATAAATACAGATACGGCTTTTAAAATCACTCTACGCGACACGTGAAACCACTGGAAACACTTTACACAAAAATGTACAACACAAGCAATATCAAAACACATCCGAGGCAAAAAAAAAAAAGTGGAATACCAGAGCAACGCGCACGATACAATCCAAAAAAAGATATTTACAAGGTCAGGGTGTGAGATGAGAAGAGAGATAGGATCCGGCTTCCGTACACTGGCGGATTATACAAAAATGTACACAAGAAGTTTTCAACATCACACCGGTGGGAAACGCGAGCAACTGCGCCACAGTCCAAAATATTTACAAGGCGTGTGGTGAGGAGGCAGATCGCTCGCTTCCTAAAACGCTCTTGTGTCCAAAAGGAAACGTCGTAATCCCGTTGCTGCAAATGTATCGCTTGTTGTCGAACGGATTCAGAGCAATCTTTTCGACCGCGATGCTTTTGTTCTCGTTAAGTTTTCGAGCAATCAAGTGCTGCGTCACTCTGTGCAAAGTTTTCGTCTCTAGAGCGTGCTTGTACAGCTCGTAGGTGAACTTGCGAGACTCAGATTTCCTTACTCCCTTGGCTCTTACTCAGCGAAAATACGGATGGGCACACCTTAGGAAGACGCGCAATTAAACGTTTCAGCAACAGATGACGCAGGGTCAGACCCACGCCGCAAGATGTCACTCATGCCCTAACAACAAAGACGCTTAGCAACAAAAGACACGCGCCATCTATGAACCGAGGTGTCAACTGCGCAGCGATTCAAATATCAGGTGACGTTGGTCACATGACCCCCCCGGGAAAACACTCGACAATGCATTTCTCGTCACTCGGCGACATATCTGTGTCGTCATCGTGACGCTACATTTTCCCGGCTGGCAGATGACTCAATAATCCTGAACTCTTCCGTCATCCCTGTAGCGACCTCCGGTGAATGACTCAGCAGTTCCGTTCCAAATCCACGCGTTGCGATAGCTCTAACACATGATCTGAATTGCGCGCTCGACGTACGAAATACTAGGACGAGTTGAGATGCGAAAGAAGCATTGTGCTCGTATCTCAGACGATAGAGTGTTGGACTTCTGAGCAGAAGGTATCGAGGTCGATTCCGCAGAACCTCTTTTAGCGAATAAAATGCATTTACCGCGCAGCGATTCGAATGTCACATGTCCTTCGTCGTCATGTGACCGTCCCGCGCTATGACGTCATCATCCTGGGACGTAATCCTCTGGCGAATGACTCAACTGAATTCGCGTCCACTGTGAACATGATTGACAGATCCCGAAATTGGGGGGCCGAGGACCGGGCTATGGAAGTGTGAAGCCACAGTCACGTGGGAGGATGATACAGGATGGAATTGAGGCGCGTGTCGAGTGTCGTCCCGACCTCTGACGTCATCATCATGTGGCTTTGGCGATTGATTGACAGGTCCCGAAATTTGGGCCCGAGGACCGGGTTATGTGTGTGGGAACGAGGCATGGGAACGTGACGTCATGGTCACGTGGAGGATGATACAGGATGGAACAGAGGCGCGTGCCGCGTATGTGTGCTGAATTTGTTTACATCAGTGTACGTGACCAGATTTTTACTTCCGGCTCAATCGTGTATCATAATATACTCAATAGACTCAACAGAGGCGCTTGCCGCGTATGTGACCAGACTTTGTTTACTTCCGACTCAATCGTGTATCATAATATACGGAGCGTGGGAAGGTGACGTCATGGTTACGGGGTTGGCTCCGCCCCCTTGGGGGCTTCGACGGCCGAGTTTGTTTGTTGTTGTTTATTTCTGGTTCAATCGGGTATCAATATATAC